>CM061531.1:279411835-279471883 GCA_030545055.2 Neoaliturus tenellus | reverse complement strand
GGTGGGTGAGAGCCCTAAAACAGCTGCGGGCTCACAGATTACAAACATACTATTTGCAGCTCTTTTAAGTTTTTACGATTATTAGCTTTACCCAAACACCACAGTTTTGACCTTTGAAGTTTATTGACCTGCTACAACACCTGTATATTTTGAAATTAATATCAGTTTTTACTAGACCTACTTCTCGTTCAGTACCTAGAGGGGGTGAACATTTGCTTAGTAAACTTCTAAATTATTTTGCAGTAGGCCTAATAATTCATTCATAGTAAAATAAAATTGTTTCTTATCAAGATGAGCTCGTTTGCTTCGCCCACTCGCTCTTCACAATGTTTTATTATATTACCTAGTTCAGTAATGGCTACTAATGCAAAACTACTTTTTTTATACTAAAGCACGTGTTAAGTTGAGTCTGCTGTTCTCAATTTTTCTTTGTTATAATTTTAAAAGCCATAAGACGAATGTTAATTTTTTTATGTCCATTACAGATTATCAGCAAATAAGATTTTTCTCATCAAAGAGATCTGTATATACATAATTTTTCCTACGACTGTCGTTGAAAAACAGTTGTTTACGCACTCGACACCTCGTCGCAAAACAGGTTATTGCCGTATTCACTTTACTTTGCGCACGCTAGATTTACTTTGCGCACGCTAGATTTACTTTGCGCACTCCAGTGTTTAAACATTAGAACACAAAACAATTTGCATTAGCCAGCAACGAAACGTTGATTAGTCAGGAATTAAGTTGGCAACACTGGATATAAACCATCTGATCTATTGTTGTCCATGTGGTCGTTTTCTATTGACTCAACATAAAAATAACCTACAAACCAGCTACAGGTGAGCTACCGGTACGTAAGTTAGGTGCGCAATGATCAAACTATGACAGTGACTTTAGTGATTTAAGTGACTTATATTCCCTGACGATCTTGCTAAAAACTGCTAAACAGTGGCGTTAAATCTTCTGCATGAAAAATCCAATAAATTTTTAACTAAATGTAGGAAGTGCATAATACAGGATATCATTAATATCACTATCTTGAGACAGGGACCTCACATAGTGCGTATTTTAACTTGAATATTAAACGTTTATACTTATATAAGGAAATATTTGGCAGTCGTAGGAAAAATTTAATATGCAACTCGTGCGAAAAGTGCTTTCACTGCACTCGAGAGAAATTATTCCGCACTCGCCTGCGGCTCGTGCATAAACATTTCTCTCGAGTGCAGCAAATCGGCACTTTTCGCACTTGTTGGCATAAATAACTATTTTATCCCAGAACTAGGTTATTTACAAATTTGGATAAAAGTGGTTAAGGCCGTTTTCGAGATCATAGTTGCTTACGTTGTCACCCATTTTAGAGTATAGAAAGAAATCCCTAATTATTCAATGTCTGAACACGTTTCACCACATAATACGTTTCCCTAGTTTAAGTGATATTTTGACTAGTAATGACAATAACAATGTGTACACATTTTTTTATAAAATAAAATTTTGTGATAACCATGTTCACTTTCCTAAAAGTAACAAATGTTATTTATAAATATCCTAGACCCTCTTTGAGTGCGTTTTTATTTTATGAAGTGTTACACCACCTCTTACATAAAATTAAACGATGTGTAACATTTGAATTTTTATCGTACATAGGAAATTTCGTTTCAGGTTTTATTCTGATTATTATGATAGTACCAGGGGGACCGAGCTTAAGCTCGGTAAAAATTATTACTTTCGTTTCTCACACAAAGCTCGTTCGCTCCGCTCACTCGCCAGGCGGAAGGTTTGCTGCACATTGGTATGATTTTCCTAAAACCACAGGTTAAAGATGTAACACATTGGTTTATTTTATCCTATACTCTTATACGAGCAATGTTTGCTTGTTTGCTTGCTTGCACAATTATCTCAAAAACGGCTCCGACGATTTCCTTCAAATTTTGGAATAAACTTAGTTTTACCTTAAAAATACGATTGAGATGGGTCTCGCCCCCAGGAAAAAACTAATTTAGCTAAAAATTAAAGTTTAAAATTACAAAATTTTAACATGGGCTTATGGGTTGCCATGTTGGCAACGAATTAACAACATATAAACAAGAAGTACATTCAGAACTTCAAAAAGAAATGTAACAGCTGTTTAGGCCTATGTACTGCATATTAAATGTCAATAAAGTTTATTCTGATATTTAAATTTACTAATATTTCACGAGCAACGCTCGGTCCTCCTGGTACTCTACAGTTATCAGCTGATTTTTTGTTCAGTTAAAAAAATTCCATAAGGATAACAATGGGATCTTTGAAGGGCTCTAGCGCGAAAACCGGATTTTTCCCAGCTATGGGACCAGCTCCAATCGATTTCTGGTGGCCAAAACCCCCATATTCCAAAATTTGAAGGAAATCGTCGGAGCCGTTTTTGAGATAATTGTGCAAGCAAGCAAGCAAGCAAACAAGCAAACATTGCTCGTATAAGAGTATAGGATATATACATACATACACATATATTTGAATTCACCCTATTAACTAGTGACAACAGCTGATATGAGACTACAATACATCTGATCACTCACTAGTGTGGTTTTTTGTTTGTTTTTTTTTTTTTTTTTTTTTTTAAGCGAGGTTGTTTTAGTAAGTTGTAACCACACATAAAAAAAGGATTTAATAATTTTATGAAAACACGTTAAGAGCATTTTAAAATTACTTTCCATTGTAGCTATTGCAAAGCTAATATTATAAAAAAATTGTTTACAGGCTTATAAATAAAAAAATATTTTGATAGATGTAAGATAAAGCTTAAATAAATAACTCAGTTTAATAAAAGAGTTTACACAATTGCAATTCCCTGTAAGAAAAAAACTTCTGTAACCAAAATTAAAGAAAATATAGAAGTCGATTCCTATAAATTTAAAATAAATAAGTATACCTGTTTTAATATTTGTTAGCAATTATATCATAATTTATTTTAACTATCGGAGGACAAAATTAACTCTGTAAAATGATGGAATATAAATCCATCCTTTGTAAAAGGTGTGAGCTTCTATTGGGGAACGCAGGGTTTTTGAGTATCGAGTTGTCAACTTTATAAAAATCGATAATTCAATAAATAAAATCCCAACTTAATTGGCGTTGTGTGTATTGATTTCAGTATCATAAAATATAGAAAACTCTTAAAACGAGGAATTCCATAAGGCTTCTTTTAAAACATGGAGTAAGCTGTACCATAAAGTTTAGTTCTCGGCAGAATTGTGTCGCGTCCCAGCGGGTATATAAGCACGAATCCGCTCTCAACTGCGGGAGGACCGATGCTACTAGGTGTCAAAAGAGATTCGATTCTCTACATCGCTTCAAGCTGGCTCCCCTGATTGGAAACTTAGAAAGTGACCATGATGGGCTACCTACACCTCAGAAGGCGGACTTTGTTCTCCTTTTAAGGAATATTTTTTCAATGACTTTAATCTTAAAAATATAATAAAAAAATGAAATTTCAGTCTATACTTAAAACGGACTTCAAGAATAACCGTAATTTCATAGAAACGTGTTTCATTAAAATTTCATTTAAAATTATCTTATTTCTTACCCCCTCCGTATCATATTAACTATTTTTTTTTTTTTTTTACTTTATGTTTTTGCTTGTTGCTATGGAAGTTATCATATATTTATTAAAAATATTTAATACTTTAAAAGAGGCAAAGGAATGAAAGTAATGTATTACATTTCATCACAGCGGGGTCAAAAGATTTTAATTAATTTGCTTTATTAACAAACTCTGCGTTTGCGCCATATCAAAATTAAACATAATTATATTTTATCTATATGCCCATATTGTTTAACAAGACTCAAGAGAACTTGAAATAAAACAATTCATTATAATGAAAAATAAAACAAGACCATTATGTAGTCATTATAACCCAACATAAATTTCCAACCCACACTCAAGTCATGGCTTAAGACAACTATTGCTGTGCACAATATACTGCGTTGTCAATATCACCCTTGCAACACATGGGTGTAATCAAGTCATAATACAAGATGGCGGCATTGAAGCATTGTTGTTTTTTTTTCAGAAAACAGTTAAAAAATTGGATTATAATGGTTTTTGTATCGTTAAACATAAATAATTAATTACCATTTTACTGAATTTTTACGAGGATTTCTTAAATTCTTTATTTTTATATGTGTTATGCAAACCACATTTTGAATTTTGTGTTTTTTATTGGCTTAGATTAATTTACTTCAACCAACATACAGCTCCGTCCTCACTCAATTTTTATCGTTATAATTTTTTTAAACCATAAGACCAATGCTATTTTTTCATTTCTATTAAAGATTATCAGCAAATAAGATCTTTTTCAGCAAAGAGTTTGTATATACATAATTTTTATCCCAGAACTATGTTATTTACAAAGTTTGGATAAAATAGTCAAAGCCGTTTCCAAGATCAGTGTGCTTACATATTCACCCATAATAGAGTATAGGATTTTTGTTTTTTTATCCTTATTTATTTAATGTCTTAACAAGTTTCACCACATAATATGTATCCCTAGTGTAAGTCAGATTTTGACTTAGTAATGAATATAACAATGTGTATTAAAATTTTTTTTATCAAATGAAATTTTGTGATAACCATGTTCACTTTCCTAAAAGTAACAAATGTTTTTATCAATAGCCTAGATCCTCCTTGAGTGCGTTTTTTAATTGTATGAAGTGTTACGCCAATTTATACCTCTTACATAAAATTAATAAACGATAGTTACAATTTAAATTGGCATTCACCCCTATTGGACAGTGACAACAACTGATATGAGAGATACTACAATACATCTTGATCACACACTCATGTGACCACACCCCTTCCCACCCCTCCACATGCTCGTTATGATCCACCCTCAAACTGTTTGCCGTTTACTCAAACCGTTGTTTTTTATTACATATAACTTACAAAAATTATTTGATCATTGCGGAGTAAACTGTAATTGAACCCAAGAATTCTTTTTTGAAAATTCGAAGTTGCTTTAGTAAATTGTAACCACTTATAATACAAGGATTTAATAATTTTATAAAAACAAGTTCAAAGCATTTTTAAATTACTTTTTGTTGTAGCTACTGCAAAGCTAATACTATATAATAAATTGCTTACCAGCTTATAAATAAAAAATATTTTATATAAAATAAAGCTTAAATAAATAACTCAGTTTAAACAAAAATTTTACACAATTACGATTCCCTGTTAAAAAAAAACCTCATTGACCAAAATTGAAGAAAAATATAGAACACGATTTCTATTAATTTAAAATAAATAAGGTATACTTGTTTTTATATTTGTTATCAATTCATATCATCATTTATTTTAACTATAGGAGGACATAATTAACTTTGTAAATGATCGAAAGATAATCAATCTTTTGTACAAAGGTGAGAGTGTCTAGTGGGAAATAACGGGGCTTGGCTTTGTCAGCCTTATAAAAATCTATAATTAAATAAATAGAATCCCAATTTATTGGGCACTGTATGTATTGTTTTCCGTATTATAAAATATAGAAAATTCTTTAAACGTTGAACTCTATAAGATTTCATTAAAAACATGGAGTAAGGTGTACCACAAAAGTTTAGTTCTCGGCAGAATTGTGTCGCGTCCGAGCGGGTTATATAAGCCCGAACCAGCGCTCAGCTGCGGGAGGACCGATGCTACTAGGTGTCAAAAGAGATTTAATTCTCTACATTGCTTCAAGTTGGTTCCCCTGAATGGAAACTTATGAAGTGACCATGATGGGCTACCTACACCTCAGTAGCGGACTTTGTTCTCCTTTTAAGAAAATATTTTTGCTATGACTTCAATTTAAAAATATTATGATAAACAATTCAATTTTTAAATTCAGTCTATACATAAAAAGGACTTTCCTAAAAACGTGTTTCATTAAAAGTTTATTTTAAATTTTCTTTCTTATTCACGTATTTCTACCCCCTAACACCCTCCGTATCATATTAAATTATTATTTTACTTCATGTTTTTGTTTGTTGCTATGGAAGTTATCATATTTTTCGTTAAAAATCTTTAATACTTTTAAAGTGACAAAGAAATTTATTAAATTTCATGACAGCGGAATCAAAAGATTTTAATTTTTTTCATTAACAAACTCTTTGCGTTTGCGCAATATCTAAATTAAAACATAATAATATTTTATCTATATGCCTATATTGTTTTACAGGACTCAAGAGAACTTGAAATAAAAATAAAACAAGACCGTTATTTAGGCATTATAACCAACATAAATTTCCACCCCACACTCAACACATGTCACATGGCTTAAGACAACTATTGCTGCGCACAATATACTGCGTTGTCAATATCACCCTTGCAACACATGGGTGTAATCATGTCAATACAAGATGTGGCGGCGTTGAAGCATTGTTGTTTTTTAAAATTGGAAAACAGTTTAAAAAATTGGATTATAATGGTTTTGTACATTATTGTTAAATATAAATAATTAAATATTATTTTACAGAAATATTATTTGGATTTTTTCAATCGTCTTACATTAAAGTTAATAGAAACCACTAAGTTTGCAACAAATTAATAACTTTTTTATTGAGTTGACAAAGATAAACAAACAAAAAAATAAAAACATATGTTTTAAATAAAAGTTTCTTAAATGACAACTTTGATAAAGTTGTAAGGATACAACATTAATTCACTACAACCCACTTACAGCATTAAACTCAGTCAAATCTAGATTGTTATGCATTCTACTTGTGTCACCTTAATTACTATGAACAATTTATTATCATTAAATTGTTTTCTCCTTAAAGCATTGATGCTTTGATTTTTTCATGGCGTTTTTTTCTTGATCTAAAATACTGTACTTACCTAACATTTGGGAATAGAATTTAGAAATGGAACCTCTCGTAGTCACTATAGTAATGTTCCTTGTTCGCTTACTTTTCCCCGGCACGTAATGCGAATAGCGCATTCTGGAGAGGATGTGAAACAGGCTATTTGCTTCAAAAAGTTACAAATCCAATACCAAAATGAATTTGTGTTCATTTTAAAATTCGCATGGTACCCTTTACCTCAGTTTCGACACATCCCCTATCCCTGAACTCAATACATATATAAATTCACGAATGAATGTTCAATTCCACTCCCACACATTTGATGAGGAAATAATTGTTGAAAGTTATAAAGTGTCATATTGTATGAAATGTTTCAATAGGACCAATGTTGATCCAGTGGAAAAGATTTTTTTGACATATATCTTATTTTTTTAGAATATCGACGACGTGGTGCTCCGTGAATAAATGTTGGTCCATAATGTGCGAACCCTGGATCCAAAAAAACTTTGCTGTTTTTACTGTTTCATGAATTTCGTTTCGAAATGTTTATTTCCAAAAGAAAAAATAACGATAAATATTAAAATAGGAAATATTATGTTAACTTTGTCTATAAAGATAATTTGGGGAGAAACGCAGCTTTGAGTTTTCCTGAGGTAATAAACAATTTTTCCTTTAAAAGGGCCACAGTGTATCCGTTGGATTTAAACAAATAAATATTCATGAAGGAAATTTGTTGCTATTGCAAACAATTTACTTCTAAGAAACCTCGTAATATTGTAACCATACATAGTTAAAAATGTTTCTAAAAAAATTATTGTTGTATTTTATAACAATACCAACCAAAAATATACAAAATTAAAAAATACATTTCATTTAAAACGTACGATTTAAAAAAATAAATGTTATTGCATACGTAGATAAAATTTATTGTTTTATATTGTTACCATAATAACAAATATAGACATACATGTAAAAATAATACAGTCGCTACATACTTGAGAAAAGTATTGAAAAAGCTTTTTCAAAATTCCTAATAATTATCACCTAATTTAAAACAATAGTTCATAAGATTTTTTCCATAAAGGGTTCCAGCCGTAAACGTTTTTGAACGTGACAAGATTTGTCTTAGCGTCTGCCTTTGTCAACGGACCACAGGCGTGGAGGGATAGCGGAGGTGGAGAGCGGTCGGGCAGAACCGAACACTATCGAGTGTCACTGTCGGGCTATCGGGGGTTCAGGGATGTCTGATGCCATCTACCACTAGTTTATGCCTTTCCCATTGTTGTACACCATCATCGTGTTACCGCTCGCTCTAGAGTACCGCTAACAAGTTGTGAAAAGATTTATACTGTTGAGATTAGTTTTTTAGTGAAACTATAATGGATTAGAAATCATAAGCAAAATCAATTGTGGTTTGAACTACATTGTAACCATAAATAAATACAAGACAATATTTTAGAGTTTTTGCGTTGTACTGGAAAACATACAATATCTTAACTTTAAGGATTAAGTTAAAAAGTAACATTATTTGTATGATTTTTTCAGTATTATTTTATTATTTCTTGTTATTTTTTCTACGTGGATCAGCTGGTATTTGTCTGTAACAAACACGGAGAAAAAAGACACCGTATTTTCTAGCGAAACTGGATCGGTAAAGGGGTTTCTCGCTTATTTAGCTGAAATAATAGTATAATACCGAAACTAATTTTATTAATCAGCGGAACCATTTCTTTAAAAAAACGAAGCGATTTTCGCTAAAATCATGCGTTCATAATAGCGAAACGGTAACAGTAAATTTGAGCAACGGATTCTTAAATCAGAAAAAATGTGTTTCTTTCGGTTGGAGAAATAAAGCCATCAAAAGTAAGTGTTCAAATTACATCAACCTAGTGAACCTGATTATAATTTAAGAGACTCAAATCAATAATTCATCGAATATAGACTCTTTAATATAACGTAATCATACACCAGGAACCGCGAGACAGGTAACGGTAATTTAACAAGATAGGAACAAACAAAATAAAGGCCCTGACAGGTATTTATCGGTACCGTTTGACTAAAACCTACCGTCTAGTTAGGCAGTTTAGCGAAACGAATGCTTGAATCTCGGCCCCACCCCATAAGTGCGCATGCGCACGTGCTGTGTCTCTCGCCCTTTGGCACTTTGGCAGTTGTTGAGCCGTAACCGACGACGGCGACAACATGGATGCAGACACGGAAGATTTGCTGAAAGCCTGGGGTTTGGAGGAATTCATCCCAAATTTCAGAGGTGAGCATTAAATGGTTTTTTACACATAGTTTATTATTTAGTTGGTTGAATTGCAAGTTGTGATTGCAATATTTTCTAAACCAAAGTTAGGTTGTGATGCAAACTTCCCAAACGAACCTAGAAACATAAGTTATGGTACCTATTTGTATATTTTCTGGTAACTTGTTGGCTGACAGCACTAGCTGTTTATTTTGAATGAGATGAAATTCTAACAAGACTAAAATTCTAAGTGGGCATGTGGCGAAGGGATTATTTCGGAAGCTTCCTCCATATGTGTCTGATTATTAAGATTGAACTGTAATTAGTTTGGATTATTGAGGTACTGATGTTAATCAATTTAATGTGCACAGAAATGTAAAATTTTATTTTGTGTTCTTTTTGTCATTTCTGTGGGTCTATGATCAAAAAATGTATTATACATCTGATATTTTTTGTTACAGATCTGAAAAAAGAATTATCAACATATACAGCATCGTCAATCCTCCCTAACTTAATGCGACCTAATACTTTCTCAAAGAAGAAAGTTCATGACAGCAGTGTAAGCAAGTCTTGGCGGCCCTCAAGAACTGAAGTCAAAGATGGCTTCATAACTAACTACCTCAGCGACTAGCATTTCGATAAACTAGACGACACGTTCTGTTAAAGTAGCCACTACCGCTCACTATCTCAGCTGCCAGCATTTCGCTAAACTAGACTAAACGATCAACTGCAGTAGCTACCACCGCTCGCTGCCTCAACTGCTGGCGAATCGCTAAATTAACGAAACGTTTGGCTAAGGTTGCCATTACCGCTCCATCGCTTTGCCGACTGATGTTCTCCTAGTCTACCGATAATGTAGATGCAGATCTTCGAATTTAATACTGCTATTATGGCAGAAACGTTTCGGTAGTCTACCGAAATGGTTTTAGCGAAATTTGTTTGGCTAAAGTTACCAGACAAATCGCCGTCCCAAATTTAGGGGTTCCGTTTCGTTAAATGAAGGTGAATTTTCGCCAAAACGTCTAAAAATTTCTTTCAGTGAAGCTACAACTCATCTTATCCATCAAACTCACCAGTTATATTCACCTTAAAATACACACCATAGACTGCGATTGCACCTAATGTACGAGTATCTAATGCATAGAAGAGGAATTTTTACTATAGACCCTACATGATATAAATTTTTAAAATGTTTGAAAAAAGAAAATGCATTTAGTTTACAGTGGTACTGTAGTCTCGTTAACATTAAATCCTATTATAAATGTGTCTTTTAAAATTTTTTTGTAACCAAACAACAAACTACCGTATATGTAATTAAGATTTAAAATACAGTTTTACATTATTTTTACTTAAAATTAAATATACATGGCATTAAAAATGTATATAATTAATAGGCTACTGTCAGTGAAATTCATAAGCAAAATATTAAATCTACTTCATAATGGACTAATGAGAACCAAAATTCCATCCTTATCTCCTAATTCACAACGCAACATGACAGTGATGTAATAATGTTTTATATTAACGCGAAGAACAACATTTGTTTTTGTAAAAATCTCTCATATCTGTTTGTGCAGTTAAACAATTTAGTAAGGCGTTTGACATTTATAGCATATCCTTGAGAATCTTTTGATAAAAGTCTGAAGGGTCTAACCGCAGTCTGAAGGAAGAATCTTTTTCCAATCTTTTTTTGCTGCGAAGGCAAGGACCACGGATTCAACAAGGAGAGCAAACAATCAACGCAAGACAAAGTATCTGATTACAATCGGTTTCCTCTGTTGGGGAAAGATTACACATTTTATTTTCTTTAGTTGGGTAAAAAAGAAAAACGGGATGAAATCTTTATTTTGCATCAAGAAAAAGGCCATAATACTTATGATAAAATTAATAATGCATGTAATAAAGCGTAATAGTTGATTGCAAATATTTTCCTTGGATAAAAAAATGCAGCTTATTTAACTTATTCGATCTTTTTTATGTGTAGAGTTCGTAAAGTTGTACTTAGTAACATTTAATTTGTTTACTATCGAGTGAAAGAACAATTTAACATCAAATGCAAGTTACTTTTCATGGTTCCTTCAATATGAACCAAGCTCTTTTTCATTATACAGTAAAAGGTACTTTATCTAATGTTTAACAAATTAAATAAATCAACAGTAAAACATCAGGTAAAACATTAATAATCATAAGGAAAACCTAATGAAGACTATTGAGTTGTTGCTTCAACAAAGTTACAGAACGTCGAGAAACTAGTTTTATAAAGCGATTAATCATTTCCATATCAACAGGCGAGGTGAGAAAACCCATTGAATATTCGTATTATGTAGTTCCTCGTGATGTCAATCAAAACAACCCTTATCGCCTCGCCCCTATATGGGTAGTGTTACAGTACTGTGTGCTGGTGGGGGGGGGGGGGGGGGGGGGCAGACATGGGGGCCGCGCATAGACCACGGTGAACCCCGGCAGCTGTGGGGCGTGAATGAATTGGAAACTTGTGGTTAGACCACATCAAAAACTCATTATCTAAAAATATTTTTATTTATTTTAAATAAAAAAAAACTTATGAGTTTGCATTAAATTTTTGTTTTTGTTAAAAAAAATGACCATTCTTTCAACTCATAAAATGTATGGCTCACTTTTAGATAAATGTAACAAACTTAAAGAGTACGGTATATTCGATAATCCACCTTTATCTTAGCCATAATAATGTAAAACAATGCCATTTTATGTCAATGTGAAATATTGTAAATGTTTTAAATACCGTGCAGTCAAAATATTAAAATAAACAATATACAGTAATTAATTTTTCATTCACAAGTATTCAACAAAGCAAAATATGCAATTAATAAAATAAATATTGTATTTTATTAAAACAAATTACGATTTTATTAAATTTCATTTTAGTTGTTCAGTCAATATTATTTTTTCATAGCACAACGATGCATAGATGTTACTTTTATGCATACTTGCATTCTATAACATTAAAACATTTTTTATCATTCTGCTCGAAATCAACCTGTTTTTTGTTCTCCCAATAGTCTTAAAAGTATGCCTACCGAAAACGTTTCTTTATCGTCCTAGGGCTATAAAAAGCTGGAATATTTTATAGGTCCTAGGACTGTAAAATCAGCTGTATATTATTATTCATTTATTAATTTTAAGATGCAGAATTTTGGAATTAAAAAGTTATAAAGAGCATATTGTTTGTAAATAACAGAAACGTAAACACTGTATATTACTTATCTTTGTAAATATAACCTCGAAAATACAACTTTAAAGTTAATATTTGATCGATTATGATCCAAATTATGATAAAAACCTTGTTCATATTCGGAGAAAAAGTGTCTTTATGGTGCTTAATCGATTTTAAAATCTCGATTGTGCACCACACTTTTGCTCCTAGTGATGAAAACTACTATTAATGTAACAATACATTAATAACATTGTTTATAAACAATTTTTTAACAATCTTAAACCAAGTACTAATGGTTTTATTGATAGGATTTTTTAATCTGGGCTAAGTCTTTACATTATTTTAACTCAAATATATATATATATAATTTTAATTCATCTTTACAAGATCATAACGCTTTTAAAACTATCATGTATAAATCCTCAAAAAGAAATGCAACCATTTAGTGAAGAGTTTTACTTTCTAACACAAAACTAGTGCTCTATTGTTGTGCAGAAAACCGTAAAATCCTCAGTCTGGTCAGTAAAACCCAAAGGTTACGTTACTGTTTGAGCAAGTCTAATCATCGTAAAAACTTAAAAGGGCTGCCGAGGCTGCATGTAGTGTTTTTGAAATCTTCTTCGCGCTCAGAAAGGTTCTTAAACCTCACCTTGAGTTTATCTTCAAAAGTATATTTGATTTTCCAATTGATTTTAGTATTCATTTAAGGCAAAGGAGCGTCTTATGCTTAAATCAGTTACATGCTAAAATATAAATTGTCATATAATAAGTGAGCATTCACAAAATAATCTAAACAAAATTCATTTTAAAGATTGCCAATTGAAAAATGTGTTTTAAGAGAATAATCACACACAGAGGCTGTGATTAATAAACAGCATCAAACCAGATTACACGTAGAAAGACCAAAGTTTCAACGGTTTTTATTCAATAGATAATAAGATATTACAATTTAAGTCACGTCTACAACCTAACATAGGATCAGTACTTAATACCTTTAGGACTTACAACAACTCTGAAAAATTTTTTTTTAGAATAAAATTGTTATAAACACAGTTCGTATTTTATTGCTAATTTGGAGGGAACTATAAAAATATTTGTTTATTGGCTAGGCTACTATCACATCATATTGATGAGAATAAACATGTGTTCACACAATAGATCAACACAACAGTCCGTGTGTAATCTACCCGGGTTACATCACGTCTCCAGGCATGACCCAATGATAAGCACTGTTAAGCTAGAGACAATGCAACATGAGTACGAAGGTGTGCCTACGATACAAAGTAACTAATAGAATCATACTTTTGAACCAACAATTTTACAACAATTAGTGGTAATTATACCAAACAACTGGAGTTTCATAACATTGGGTTTGAAGTATTACTGTGACAAGCAATCTTAAAATGCTTAAATTTCACGATGGGTTTGCATAAATGAAGACTAACAGAGGTATTATACGGAAAATATATACATATGTAAAAGTAACATACTATGTTTATAAACGAGACATTGGTTTTTAAAATTCACAATTCTTCATTTTTTTCAGACAAAAATGCCATGAAGCAGTGGAGGAAAGTTTGAACAACGTAGTCTAGATCAAATTTGAGAGAAAGTCCATCAGCATGACTTACAATGTATTCTATAACAAAACAAACTATCTCTTCGTAAGAAGCTGTAAAAAGCACATATGATATTTTATAAAATAAAATAAAGCTAATACAGGTTGTTTATAAAAGCTGGGATTTTATGAGAAAAAATATAAATGCTGGGATCTAATCGAGTACCGCTGGAAAAGTTTCAAAGATAATAAAACGATTAAAATGTCGAATTGAAGAAGAAAACCTAAAATTTTGTCATACGAAAATTGACAAAATTTACTTTTAAATGTGAGCTACATGTTATTCCTCTGCAGACATCAAAGAGGTATTTGATTTCTAGCCAAGTGTTTTGGAACATCTCTAAAATCGTAATTTCTGTTGAGATCCGCTCACGCAGATGTCTCAAGTCTTGAATTTTTTCTGCACAATATTCTTTATGTTACTTCATAAAACCCTAAAGGGCCAAATCAGGACTGGGAGGTCCGGGAATTTGATCATACCTGCTTATCAAAACATTTGGAAATCTGGTATTTTAATTGGCATGAAATAGAATACGGTACCACTTTGATATCTGCAGAGAAACGCATGGACCTCACTCACAATGGAAAATATGGTAAGAAAAAACGTTGTTTTTCCTCTTTAATATGACATCATCTTTCAAACTCATTCAGTAGTCCTAGTGTGTGTTTTAATAAACCTTGGTATTCTTTTATAGGCCTAAACACCCTGTAGTTTTCAAACAAAGGTTTCTTCATTTATATTAACTTATCAATATGCCCAATATTTGACTTGTGGATACTTTTGATAGGCGAATTTGTTGGATGGATTCTTAAATCTTGCTTGGAAGGGGAGGGCCTTTTGGAAAGTAGGCCTAAGGTAAACCTATTGCCTTGAAAGATGGAAAATTATTTCGTTTGGCAAGTAGACCTACGTTTACAAAAATAGACGTTCGTAACGAAATGATTTAACTAACCAAAAGGTCCTGTCAGATTATTGTCGAGAAATCTTACTTGCCAGTAAACTTACCAATCAGTTAAGATTGTATGTCTATTAAGTTGTTTTTTCAATTCAAATCATGTTATTACCTTGTACAACTCGGTGGGATGCTAAGCTCAATCAGTTTTGAATACTCCCAATCGCTCATCACTGACAAATGACTGTTTCCGTTCAGTCGCGAACCAGCCACTTCAATTCCCATTCAATTTCCGGCCCTCACTGTCCCCACCTCTGTCTGTCACACCCGATTACCACGTGCACATAGAAAATAAGCTAAAGAGTAGTTATCTGTACTACATGCAACTCTGACATTTCACCTAATTGAATTAGTTTATGAGAAGTTCCGACATCATATTTAGTAACTATAGAAAAATTTCAGTAAAATCTGAAATGTGTAATGTTGAAAGAATATTTTTACGATATGCTGTAATTAAAAGTTTTAGGGGAGTTTGCAGCATATGTAATTTCAGCACTTTCAATCATACAAAATAATTGAAAAGATATGGTCATCGCTGTATTGAGGGGACATAAAAAGTAACAAGTAAAAGTAGTTTTGTGTGTTGTTTAGTTTAAACTAGTTTATTTTGTTTTTGTATATTCTAGGCTTACCTTATGATCCAAATAAGTCTGTTTTATGGAGACCTAGGTTTCAGTGTCGAAACACTATCATCAGTCCTTTCTACTTCAGACTTAAGCTACATTTTGTTCTGTCGTCTCTCTTGAGCAGACTTCGTCAATTCAATTTGAAAATATTTACAGATAAAAAAGTTCACATTTAATACGTTAAATAACATAAACAAAACAAGACACATGACACTAACACTGATTGGCATCACCATGGTTTAGCCTGTTGCAACCTAACCTCAAACTTGCTGGATGATAAGGTTAGCACATGTGCTAGAGTTGTGGTTATGACTTGAGGTGGCTGTTATCAATCCATAGAGGTTGATATATTGCAGTTAGGTATTTGATAATGTTGGATGTTTTTTATTATTAATTGCAATTAATGAATCAAACATTATGTTAGCAGCAAAATTCTTTTGTTCATTGAGGATGTGAGCTGGGCTTGTTTTTGTGGCTTCATATATATAAAAATGTTCTATAGTATTCAGTCTGTTGCTTTTTTGGGATTTGTGGAGTATTTCAAGATTTTTGTCTATTGATTTATATGAATGATTTTCGGAAATTAGGTGTTCAGAGAAAGCGGTTTGGTTTGATATGGTTTTCTTTGGGAGATGTTCTTTGAACCGTTGGCGGAAGCTTCGTCCAGTTTGCCCTATATAAAATTAATGATCCAGAGGCTATACCCCATAGTTTGTTTTGTTTCTATCCATGCCATTGGCATTTTTTAACGTTTTAATGGGGGACGGTCCAAACCCCAGTCTTGTTTGTTGCTATATAACATCGACCAGTTGTTAGAAAGCATCATTAATTAATAGCCCAATGACAAATGGCAACTGGGTCCAGAATCGATCCTTAAAAAAGCTACAAACTTTCCTCAGGATCGAACCTGCAACCTTTGGATTCAAAGGTGAGCACTATAACCACTCAACTATCCACTAGCGATGAAACACTAAATCTATATAAATCTATTCTGTGTATGCATTATTTAGTTTCCTTTTATACGCTTTTAATGAAATCTTTTATGATTTGAAAACAGGCCAATGAATTTAAAATAGAAAGTGAATTGAAGTGTGTTTAATCTCAGTATCCAGTGTAGGCCTGAGCAGTAAAAGTCACCATGTATTGGCCGCTGCTTAACGACACGACACAGAAGCCATACGGCTACAGCCAAGGTGTAGTATTTTTAATCATTTAATTTTAATCCTCCTAAATCCTTTATTTAGTCCTTTAAATTATTCAGGTAATTTATTTTAAACGGACATACACAGGAATTAGGCAGACTGTACTTTTCTTACTACGACGTCAACATAAGTCGTATATGCACTGTTCTCGTTGGTGTACAAAGTAATTTATTAGCTGCTCACAATCTTTGAGCAGGGGCGGACTGGGTACCCCATTAGGGCGCAAACCTTGACTAGCCTGAAGGCGCACACCGGGGGTCTGGGGGTTACCCCCCCCCCCAACCCCCCCCACCCGGTAAAATATAGAAAATGGCATCCTATACACATGGTTTGTTGCTATTCTGACATTAAATATCCAAACAAAATACAAGTTATTGTCTTAGGTTCTTTTGTATTATATTTGTGTATTTTCACTATTTTCCCTTGTATGCAAGTAATATAAATCTTGTGCTTCCTGTTTACAACCCGCAAAAAAATAACAGCATGTAATGGCACTGTAAATAACAGAATTTACACACCATTTTTGGGATTGGTAGGGTTAGGGCCAATTAACACTATCTAGGGTTTACTAACTTAAATAAATACTTTTCCTAGCTAAAAATATAAGGGTGACATTTCAAGTTTTTATTTTCAAAACATAACTTTAATTTCAGAATAGCCTAGGTCTACTTACAACAGTAAAGTGGCCTACCTACCCTATTTCTACAAACAAAAAGTTAATTATGGCCAAGATAGAATTGCGAAGATTTTGGCTGGCTGAGAGTATTAAAATAGGCTAATAACAAATTTGATCCAATTAGTAACATTGAATAGAGCCTATTTAAATCTTTAATAAATATTCCTTAACCCAAATAAAAATACAGTTAAAATTACTATACAGAGTAACGGTAAAGTCTACGAATTCGCAAAATCTAATTTGAATTGATATAGGCCTAAGTAGTAATTCTCGTAAGTTATGTTCAAAAGAAAGTAGATTTTAATTGCTTACCTAACCTATTTTTACAAACGAATTGAAATTATAGCCTAGATATAATAATTATATTCTTAATTATTAAGAAGGTATTTTGGGCTATCTTTCTGTTCCTATGCCTAAATATAACAAATTTGACCCAATTAGTGTCATTTTGCCTATTTAAATCATTGATTTATAGGTGTTAAGCTTAGCCACATATAAAAATACTGGTTAACTTTTCGTATGTAAAGGTAACTAACTACAAATACCTAGGCCTACACAAAAACGGATGTAATTTTGTAAAATTATTGGTTCTACAAAACTACTTACGTCCATGTATCCTGTGTAATAGATATCAAAATAAATTTAAGCGTTTGACTCAAATCATTTTAAAATAATAATAATAATAATACTAATAATTATGCTTTATTGACTGCTGGTATCATAAGAGATACACATAGCAATAATAATTAATTAAACTTAAATATAATTTTTAATTTTATCTATGATGTCCAAAAATCTTTAGTTTTAGGCAATCTTCCACATTGTATGGTGTTTTCATTAGTAGGTTTTCCATTAATCTCCTTTTAAATTTTTTTACTGGCAGTTCCAACCAAGGCAAGGGTATCGAATTAAATAATTTTTGTTCCATAAATTGAAGATTTTTTGAGATTTTGTGTTTTTGCATAAAGATGTTTGTAATTATTTCTGTTTCTTGTTTTATATGAATGATTAAAAGAATTTTGAGGTTGATTGTTAATTGTTTCTCGAACGTTTAAAATAATTTGCAAAATGTACATTGCTGGCAATGTCAGAATATTTAATTGTTGGAAAAGTGGTTTACAATGCGCTTTTCTCCCGCTCCACAAATAATTCTGATAACTTGTTTTTGGTTTTAAGAACTTTTTCGGCTATTGTAGCATTGCCCCCAAGCTGTAATGCCATACATAAAAACAGACATATTAATTGACAGCTCTCATACTCTTCACTAATTCAACGTTTTCGTTAGCGTTAACGGTTTACCACAACCACAGAGGACACTGATACCGTACCGAACGATCACGGTTTAGGTTATGGACACCGATGCAGTGATTATTTTATTATTTTTCCATTATTTTTTCGGGTTCGGCGTAAAATGACGCGGGAAGCGCACAGCTGTTTTACGCCGCTCAGACCAGAGTCCACAGAGTAAAGTGTCTTCTACTCTACTCGGTCGGAAGTAGGCATACACGTACGAGAGAGAAGAATTGCTTTGCTCTCGCTTGTCGACAGTGTCAAATTCAGGTCTCACACTTCGACTTTATGTTTTGCTATTTACTGCTGAAATTCTCACTCTCCTCTTGCTTTCTAGAAATGTGTCTCGGTTCATTGTTTGAATTTTAACAAATATTGTTTTGAACGAGGCGCAAAGATTGGAATATTTAGAAGGCGCATCGGCCCTTCGGCCGGCAGGCCGAAGGGCCAGTCCGCACCTGTCTTTGAGTACAGTATCAACTTACGCCCATTTGGACATTTTTGTTGCAAGGGTAATATGTTCAGTATTCTGTGTAAATACATTATGAAATTCCGAATCAGTCACTCTAACTCAACATAAGCGAGTATAGTATTGAAGTCCATGTAAAATAGGTTTTTCGCATATTGCATGTGTGACACTATAAACTTCCTTTTCGGGATATATCTTGCGACGTTATATAGAACCGAGGATATCTTTTGTGAAAACGCAGTATACAAACTCAGGACGCTTTGCTGCAAATGAAACCAGGCTTGAATTTGAGATTAGAGTTTTCGTGTTTAGGCCCCAAAAAGTTCACCAATGCAATCAATGCATTCTCCAAAAATGAAAAGTAAATAAGTTTTTCTTTTTTTTAAAGTAAAAAGTAATTTTGACGTAATATGCTATTCATATTTTTTCTTAACTATTGTTATTTTGTTTTCTGACGTATGTAACTTTTTAAGAAGAGTTGACTTTAACTGAAATCTTCCGAACTGATCTTTCTTCTTTAACTGAAATCTGAATATTTATTAAAGATTTAAATAGGCTCTATTCTATGTTACTAATTGGATCAAATTTGTTATTAGCCTATTTTAATACTCTCAGCCAGCCAAAATCTTCGCAATTCTATCTTGGCCATAATTAACTTTTTGTTTGTCGAAATAGGGTAGGTAGGCCACTTTACTGTTGCAAGTAGACCTAGGCTATTCTGAAATTAAAGTTATGTTTTGAAAATAAAAACTTGAAATGTCACCCTTATATTTTTAGCTAGGAAAAGTATTTCTTTAAGTTATACTAAACCCTAGGTAGTGTTAATTGGCCCTAACCCTACCAATCCCAAAAATGGTGTGTAAATTCTGTTATTTACAGTGGATTACATGCTGTTATTTTTTTGCGGTCATGAAAGGTATTATTGACTAATTTATTCTTAGCTCAAACCAAATATTACTTTCATATTTTCAAAAGTACTTTTATTGAAAATCCCTTTAAATGTGTTGAATTTCCACACCTTTCTCTTCTTCAACAACCTGGTGTATACCTGTTGCATTGTCCGGAGGTAGGTAGACGTTTCCGCCGCCCACCGCCGACGACACCCGATACTTG
Organism: Neoaliturus tenellus; assembly: GCA_030545055.2. Classification (NCBI taxonomy): domain Eukaryota; kingdom Metazoa; phylum Arthropoda; class Insecta; order Hemiptera; family Cicadellidae; genus Neoaliturus; species Neoaliturus tenellus. Next base: position 279,451,676 of record CM061531.1, on the reverse strand, counting down.
TTTACGACTACACTGTGGCATGCTGCCACCACCATAGACCTGCGTAGTGCGTGGTACATTGTACGTGGTGCGTACCAGCACTCGCTATGTGTACTGCTGTAGGCCTACAGCGCTTAGGAGATGAACACACAGAACGCGACGCGTCAAGACGCTTCAAAAACAAATACGTTGTTTGATGGGATTGAACACACAGAGAGTGGCGCGTCTCCACTCGAACCAGTTGAGTTAGATTTTTTGGGGCGTCTTCGCGTGTTTTTTCTATAGATATGGAAGGCGGTTGTCAAAATGAAATACTTTTTATTCCTGCTTTGTGGCAGGTGAAGCGTAAATCTTATATACTATTAACGAGGAGTGTCTGTAGCGATGTATTTACAATTTACCTCAAAATCTCGAAAGTAGATTTTATAAAAACTTGTATTTAACAGTATTTTGGCTAAAAAAAGTGTAGAAAAAGCTTCAAAACCAGGAAAATTCTATCTAGTTCTTAGAATAAAACTTTAAAAAAATATGTCAAAATTAATTTAATTATTTCCACAACACTTGGAAGGTTAAAATATCAATTTCCAAACATGCAATTTTGATATGTTTGATGACCAAAACCACTAAAGTCGGTGCCTGCACTGCACTTCTTATTATGACATTAATTTATGGCGACGAAGTTTATTTGAATCAAATATTATTACTATAGGAATATGTCATCAATAAAAACCACAAGCAAACTATACTATACTCACGAATTCTGTGTATACGTTAACTGTCATGAAAATACAAAGTCCAGTTCCCAAAACGTCCCGTTTAAAGTTGAGTTGATTTGAATTGGGTGGGGAAAATTTTGTAGCAAAATAGCAATAAAATGCATCCAATAATCTTTGACACTGGAGGAGTAGGAGAGTAGGAGACGCGCCTTCGCCCCGTTCTGTGTGTTCATACCCACCATGCTCTTCCACTATCAGCCAAAAAAATATGAGGCACAGCAACAAGGAATTAATAAGTCCAAAGATACAATGTACCTGTTTCCCAGCAAAGTAAATGTAACATGTCTTACGTTCCAAAATGAAACTTGTTGATAATCCTATACCCTAATACGAGTAGGGTATAATTTGTATGTATGTATGCACACGGATCTCAAAAACGGCTCGATCAATTTTCTTAACTTTGCAAATAGATTGGTTCTAGAATGAAAATAGTTTTTAGGCCATACATACGTCTCAATGTAAGGAAAAAACTTCTTCTCGTTATAATCTTGAACTGAATCCTCGTTTATAAACTTGGCTTGTCTAGGCAAATGGTGAAAGTTTTTATGATGATGGCTTTATTAGTTATGTGTATGGAAAGTTAATTCTAAATTTAGGAAATTATTAGCACTCGGTTAAGTCAAAACATCTACCCTAAAAACAAAACCATATAAAATAACGGTAACATATACAGTGATTGTTGTGCGTTTCTCAAATTTACTATCACAATGAAACATTCAGATTTTCATAATTAACATGCATTAGTGGCCTGATGATTTTTCGTTAACCAAAAATTGTTTCACAGGAAAAAAATTAATTTACTATAAATTAAAGGAATGGTTTTAAAATTAATTTATAAATAATATTGATAAAATGCTTAATTCGGTCAATTTCAACCCCGCCATAATCTATACGAGCATCTTGTTAAAGTTGAACAATAAGTGTAGAAGAAAAGTGAACAATGTACTCGGTGCTTCACAAGGAATGCCATTAGTATTTCCATTTACCCGGCGCAATTAGAGAAGTCGATACACCACATCACAAATTACAAAATCGATAATGTGCTGTGCGAACACAACGAATACACTAAAGTGGTTGTAATTTCCTCTTTGTTTTTTAAAACAAACAGTGTTTTGCACTTTAAGTGCATGTGAGATTAATTGCTAACTCTTCAATATTAATTTAAATCAGTGATGAATATTATTTTCGAATTTTCGTAATGCATGAAAACCGAGAATTATATTCAAATTCATTGATTGAAAATCGCATTTTACTAAAGTAGGGCCTACCACTTACACGAAAACAGAAAAATTATTTTCGACATAGTTACGCCACAACGCATGATTGCAGGATTAAAATGTCACTCAAAAAATATTGAGATCCCTTTATTATGCAGGTTAGGTAACTGAGCTGAGATTACAACATATATTTCTGTCATTGGAATATGACACTAAATTGTTGTGTAACGTAAAACGTATCAGTATATAAAGAAAGAACATAAAGCTTGGTGAATGATCCGGCTAATAAAAATGCGTGACTGATATCACACTACCCGTCCCGCATAAATCAATCAGAGGTAATTGACAAGACTGCTTCAACAAGTCCGCCTTGGGCCAAACGAATTTATTAAATTACAATTTGGTGAAGCGTCATTTAAATAATGAGACCGAGTCGCTGCCGGCCTTTAGGGAGATGTAGGCGACAGAGAGAGAGAACATCTGGCCCTCGCAGTGAAGGATATGAAAAGAAATGTTTTTTTATTGGTCCACCAAATTGAGAAGTCATAATATAATAAGAAAGTTCAAACAATGTATACAGAGGGACCTGAAAAAGAGGAATAAAAAGTGAATACTTTATACAGAAGATACAAGACAAAGAAGATCGACTGCGAAGAATGAAGAAAGAAACATGAGAGACAAGAAGTAGTGAAGTAAAAAATAAAATAAACTACACAGAAAAGACTGGAAAAAATTAAGAAACCAGTAACCTAGGGAAGAAAATTGTAACTATAAACACAGAAGTAAAAATAATCAGTTTATAATATATTTTTTGTACATACCATATGTTAAGCGACATCAAGGAATAAATTGTATTAGTAACATTTATTAGTATAACCTAATAAAGGTCAAGCGTGTGTGTAAGTGAGAAGGTCAAGCGTCGATAGACCTAAACTCCATTGCAGTAGGCCCTAATAGTAACATGGTAACATATATTATTGTGAGGTTTTCGTTTTAAGCGACAGTAGCTTTCTCGTAAACTTGAGAGGTATAACTACGTAAAGGTAAAACTATCAATGTTGGCATATCAATGTTATGCTTATTGGTTTCCAGTTTCCATTACTATAGCCTAAATTTAAAGTTTAAATGTTTAAACTCCGTTTGCTAAATTTGTCCAATCATTGTATTTCACAAATAATTTGACAAACTTAAGGGACTTAATTTGTTCGCACAATCTTAGATCGATTTATCGTGGCACAACGTAAATCAAAGTATGAATTTATTTTTTTTCTAGTCAGTTCAATTATAGTTATTGGCGTTCAAATGGGTCTCAGATGGGTAATATTGTTCTGTAAGCTATTACTGTAAAATTTTACTTTAAATAATAATGGAAACTTGTTATATGCTTTTTGGAACACGTTAAATATTCGTAAAACTTGTGGGTCAAATATAATGCAGTAAAACTATTTTTTATAAGCGATTTTCTTCTCGATTAACCTGATTTTGCATATATTTTTCGAGAACTCTTCATATTTCTGGAACTAATTTGTTTAAAAGAATACAGAGAACACAAATACAATCATTTAAGTGTATTCGTTGTGTTCGCACAGCACATTATCGATTTTGTAATTTGTGATGTGGTGTATCGACTTCTCTAATGGCGCCGGGTAAATGGAAATACTAATAGCATTCCTTGTGAAGCACCGAGTACATTGTTCACCTTTCATCCACACGAATGATTTTGATCAAATACATAACGGCATATACTTAATATTGATATTACTGTCATTTAAACAAACACATTTAATATTATAATTATAGTTACCATGAAAGATAGGTGTTATTTTTATACAGGTAAATATATCTACGTTTTGATTGTACTGTAAATATAAAAACGTGCGATTATGTTAATGCATTTCAAAATTATACATGGAATCACTAAAACTATAAAAGTTACATAAAGGTCAATTGATATTTAGTATATTTATTTGTAATTGACATAAATTTTGTAAATACTTTTTGTCTAAAAGTTTTTCCGTTTGAACACGAAATATGAGCAGAATGCTTTTTGAGCAGGGTGCGAACAAATAGGATTTTATTATTATTTTTAAGCACCTTTTTATTCAACCCATAACTCCACTTAATGTTCTTTGTCTGACCGTCTTCGTATCTCTTATGTAATTTTAATATTAGCCATAAAACAATTGAAAATACGCATAGGGTTTTGCTTTAGTATTTTACTTATAATTTTCATTTCAATCGTAGGCTATTTAATAAATATTTTCTATACAATCCAATTTTTAACTTCCAATAAGTACGTTTTTTCTGAAATATTCTGCAGTTGTTTTAAAATATCTTCAATTTTCCCCTTATACATTTTAATGACGTTTTGTAAATAGTCAAATCAACTAGATTTTTGTACAGATTATACTCGATTATACGTACAGAAAATATGTTTTGCAATAAAAAGTAATTTATAGCTTCTAAAATAACCAGGTCTTTTGCAACACTAAAACGGTATTAAATATTTACATGCATGTCTATAAAACAGTGGCTTTTATAGCACATAATGACTGCTCCGTTTTCAGCCTAATGAACTATGCAAAGCGTAAGGGCATAGTCGTTTGCACGCAAGACCGTGTCTATTGCGACTGGTGTAACAAAGGGGCCAGTGTTGGCACCCGTGTACTCGATGTTCAGGGAAATGTTGAGAGAAATTGTCTATCTAAGGCAAAGTTGATCGACATGACACTTGATAGCTCGTCCATTATGTAGTCAGTATATAATTACGGTAATAGAAATAAATTTCTAGATGCATCTGATTGACAGGAAATTTCCGTTTAGCCCTGAAATCTAATTTAGTTTATAAAGTATCATCTGAGGTCTGAATCATTAAATAAATAACAAATTCTAAATTTCAAAGTTTGAAGTTTGAATTCAGAGTTTCATAATTGGATTCTAAAATGAACACACATTGATGTCGTGCTTGAGTCAGTATAACATTTAAGTTATTTCGATAGTACTCTTATAAAGAATAAAAATCTGAGACCAAGCATTTGGTAAACTTATATACGAGTCTTTACAGCTACAGTCTCAGCCACATTGGATTTTCATTGAATCCTTAGTCAAAAAAAGGCTTGTTTCTTTTTTTAAGGCAAGCTCTCTCGCTCCGCTCAATCTTCCCCTTGACGAGCTCACTCGCTCTACGAGGCACTCGCTGGCACTCACCTGACTAGCCTTACGCAATGTTACTAAGGATAGTTGGTAGGAGTATAGGATTTTATTATAATATTGGGTAAGTTAGTAAGTTAATATAGGATAATAACTTACTGTATATATTATTATATTGTACTGTACTAAAGTTTGAGTTATCAACTTAAACTACATTTAGATATTTCGTGACTACTTTTAATTAATTGCAAAGAAGAAACGTATATATAACGCATATCACGTATGTATCGCTAAAGACGATAGGTACAGGCCGTTTCGAAATTTAAAATAATAAATCCATCACTACAGTATATGAATAATTTTAAAGACACAAACCTATCACGTATTGCATAGGGAGATCAAGTACTTTAATAAAAAAAAACATTGAATAGTTTTAAAATAATTTTCTGCAGTTAATAGTATGTACATCTTAACAGCTTTTATCCTGAACTATTAAGTTAATTCTATAATCCCAATAATTAGTCATACAAAGTTAACTTATTAATTTAATGGGCGAATCCATAGAATGGTCAATAAAACTGGTGTCCTTAAACTTTATTACGATTTGAGTTCACACTCAGTGAATTATATAGACCTTTCGTTTAATGCTTCAAACATGTTGCTCACGCCTCGCAGTACGTATCTTTCGACCCTGAAGGACAAAGCAATTAAAAGGGGTTTTCGTCAGCAGGGGCTGGCGACAAGGGCGGCGGTATTGAATTATAAACTGACAGAGAGGGCGGACACCGTTGGTCAATAGAGCGGGGCATCTCATTAAATGATTATTCACAAACAAATTAAGTCTCCCATCAGTCTGGTCGGCCGCAAAATACGTATACGGGGTTTAAAAGTAGTTAGTAATCATGTAGACCCTAATTCTTTGCATAAAAAATATGTACTTATGGTGTTTTTATATTAATTTACATATGTTCAATGTTATGAAAATATCGTATGGCTTTTATAAGGGAAAGAGTTTAGCAAACATAAAATAGCTCTTCATTTTTATTTTTCTATGTAGGTGGGCCAACAGCTAAACCATATTAAAATGTTTTTATATCAATTCCATGTTTAGTTTACCACGGCCGAACAATATTTTTGAATGAAACCTTGGTATGATTTCAATATGATTAGAAGAAAAATTATGATTGAGTTCGTAGAATGCACAGGCCAGAATAGGTACTAAATGGTCTTATTATTCAAGAGCAGGTTTGATCAATTGGCTCATATATTCCGTGGCTAAAAGAAAGAAAAGGAGACCTGCTTACTTATTAATAAATCCCTCCGCGCTTTATTCTTAGATTTCAATTGTTGCTAAATGCTTTCATACTACTGTACTAGTTTATAAACTAGTAGTGGCATATTTCAATCTAAGCATTTGTGGAAATACAAGAGCGATAACAGAGAAGGGACAAAGAGAAATGTTTGGGGACCATTCAAAATAAAATTAAACTTTATTACTTTAGGTTTTTCGTGTTTTCTGATTTTACATTAAAAATTGCTGCTGAAGCTGGATATATAATCTTACGTTATGGACAAATTTTTTAAAAGAAATAGATATCTTCAAAGACACTGAAGTCGTATTTCTCCATTACTTACTTCACAGACGTAAGTGTATAATTAGATGTCAGAAATAGCCAAACAAGATCGTGAGTGATGAAGCCGGAAGGATCTGTCGCCGGAAGCGGCATTAGCTGTTGGAGACCGAGTCTAGAGAGCGCTCATGTCCCATTGTCAACGAGACACTTCTGACCCTAAACTGATTTATAGGGACAAACAAACTCGGAGGCCGAAGACGATGAGCAATGCCTTGCCGCACTTGTGAAAACACAACGTCAACGCTCAAATTAGTTGGTGATTCCAGAGTTTATTTTTGAACGAGATCATGACGAATCTTAAGTTTAGGTTTAGACATATATTGCAAAGATATATCGTAATTTCAGAGCTAGCCAGCACAAAAGAAAACGATAGAGAAACACTGATGGACACACCTAAATCATTGGAAAAAGATTTATTTGTATAAACAAATTTTATCACTCATGGAATTTTTAAGCATGATGAAATTGTTTGACTTTATTTATTTTTTCAATATTCTACATAATTAATCAATGATTGATTCCTTGCTGTTCTATCGTATTATGGTTGTTATATTGTAAAATGGTGTATCAAACTGTCGGGTAAAAAAATGAATGTCATACTTTAGCACCCTTTAATTCTTTTTGAAGTCACATGAAGGTGAGAATTGAGTAAGTTCCATTTAACTGAAACCAGCACTTTGTATAACTGTACTATAGTTTGATTTCTTCTTCTTATAAGTTTTGTAATGCATAAGGTATCATTACTTACTTGTTTTATATTAAACTAGCACAGAGAAATTCTCTGTGAACCTAGTCACATTAACAAAGACGATCTTGGTTTTTGGTTTCTTGGCTCTTGAGGTTGAAGCTTCTTTGTTTTAGCTGATTTTATATATTTCTAATTGTCGAAATGTAAAGTAGAATCTTACCTACAGTGAATATTTACAATTTTGTATTTGTTTCGCATTATTTATTCTTTCAATTATGACAAATTTCTGGCCTGGACAAGTTGTGAGTTTTGTTCTACATTAAAAAAAACTTATTATTTAACATCATATATTAAGTTGAAGTCTACATTAAAATAAATCTACATCAATGTGGTACGGTATTTGCAGTTATACAAAATAAAGAAATAAAATCAAATAGATTACTGTGTATATTTAAATTTCAGTAAAATTTGAAGTTTTATAATGCTGGTCACACTTACAGTATTACGGATTGTACTTTAATTACTATTTAAAACCCTAAAAAAAAAACAAAAGGACCATTAGCAGAGATCGGTCAACGATTTGAACACTAACAGTCCCGACGTGGACGGAAACGGTTCAATCCCAGTGACGGATGTGTTTTACAGATGTTTATCCTGGCGCAGGCGAGAAGTGGACCTAGATAAGATCTGCCCTCCAGATGTGAGGGAGGGGTGGGAACTGTAGCATGCAGCCCTGTAGTCCTCCTCACACCTTGCCTGCTGATGACTATTAGCTATTAGTGTGTTGGGGTCGGCACTACCTGGCTGTTCCAGATTTCAACAACAATGGAGCGGGTTTTATTTTCATTATAATATAAATGGATTTTTATTAGGCCTATCATTATATTTATTTCTATTTGGTATGGGGACTTAATTTGTTTTGTAGTTTCTAAACTTCAACCTGATATAATATAACCCCTTGTAACTATGATGCATTAAAAACACCAAGTTGTTTGTTAAAAACGTATCATAATTCTTTTTAGCCTATTGCCTTAAAACGGTTTTAAATATAACAAAATAATAACATACATTTATTGTTATCTGAAGATATTGTATTGTACTTTTAGGTAGCAAACTTAAGTCATAAAATAAATTAAATTCTATTACTATATTCGATTATTCGAAAATTAATTAAATTCAATAGAGTCTGTAAAAAATGCCACTTCATAACTATAATTCCCAAAAAGTGAAAAATTAGATCCCCTAAAGCATTATTCATGTGTTATAATTGATTCCGAAAGCGGCCGGAATAGTTGGGAGGTGCTGGTCAATAAAACATGGACGGTGTTCTGAATATAATTTGTATTTTAAGCGCGCCATAGCCGGTAGGGCCACGGGGGTCCCGCGCCGCGCCGGGCGTGTGAAGGACGGATATACCGGAGGACGGATATGACGGGGGACGGGTACAAGGCGAGTGTGAACCTACACCGAGATCTTGGGTTTATGGCGAGCGATAAATATTATATACGACCCTCCACATCGCACACATGGCCGAGAGGTTGTATTTATTGTGTGACTGCGAATATGTGTTTTGCTGGCCAAGACAAAAACCGGGACGAACAGGCGAGATGGCGGGATTAGCAGATTCGGTAAAAAAGTGAAAATCAAGAGTGGTTCAACTGGCATTTGATTATCTAAAATTATATATTCAAGGATTAAAACTAACTTACATAATTAAAATCTAATAGACGAGTTAAAATTTAATGACATTTGTTATATGATTCCAAACTTTGGCATGCAAATCGAATAAAAAATGTGTTTGAGGCAACGGCTACTAAACACGAATCTAAGCGATTAATGAAAAAAGGTTCTTATGTATGATTTTGTAAAGTGTTGAATGTATGCATTATAACATGTGAGAATGCATTATTTATGCTATATTATGTGATTGAAAATTTTGATATACTTACTTTCGTGTTTGACCAAGCAATTCTACAAAACTTAATAGCCTTTGACTATACAAATGAGTACGTTTTGCAATTATATTTGAAACGATAATGGTTTTAATACACGACTAACGAGTCACCTATACTTACTTTCCTAATACTAATGTTGGATTTCAACAAGTGCAAAATCCAATTGAGTTGTGATACAAGAAGAAAAAGAAATTATTGGGATCGGGCTGTAAAGACTATCAATAACGGTAAAAGGTACTACTATTCCAATACAGTATAAATTTTAAAAGTTTTCAAACCTTTACTAGAAAAGTATTGAAACTGCGAAAAAAACTGTTCAAATGAAACAAGGGTGAAATGAAACAGGGATTTCTACAATTAAAGGCTATTACATGGTAATTTTGACGATTTCACTGCTCTCCTGAAGAGAGAACAACATATTTAAGTGTTTTCCCTAATTTAACTCCCGAGGATGATTGTAAGTTGTTTTGTTAAAATTAAAAGTGTTTTAATTTTAAAAACGTTCATTATTTAACATATTTTTTATAGTACACTACTGTGATAGTATTTTATGTACACTTAATACCGGCTGCAATTTATTTTCTATTTGCAATAATTGAAAACAAAAATGAAAATATGTAAACTGTTACGGTATTTCATTAATTTTGTTCCAATCCAAGTTCTTAATACTACCCTAGGAGAGTTTCCACATTTCAAATATTTTATTTCGGAAGTGACATGCTGTAGGCATATCTCTATCAAATAAAATCCTCGGATCCCATGCAGTGTACTCGCAAGCCCCGTTACTTCTGGACTGTTACATACATTGCTGAAACTCTCGCCAGAGATCTCTCCATACAAGGCGGTGTGCCCTCGGGTGTTTCCGCCCCACGTCGGCCATCTTCGGCTCGATTGTTGTCTCTCTCGGACAGTTCAGTGTGCGGTCGGCAGCTGTTGCGTTGGGATACCTTTCTCCTGGCTTGTGTCACGTTTTCGATCATGTGGTGGAAACTGTGCTGATATGTGGAAACTACACAGTGTTCTGTTCTTGTGTGTCTTCAGTTCTTTTGGAGGATGCGCACGCCATGTTCCCGAGGATGATTGTAAGTTTTTTGTATGTGAGAAACTTACAGTTTGCCAACAATCCACAACAAGTTTATAAACAACAACTTTGGACCGCTTTTCCAAATTGTACTATTTATAATAATATAGCACATCACAGCAGTCATGTTTGTAGACTTCGTCTACACCATGTGGATTAGCCCATAATATAAATTCTACCCTGGTCATAAGGTAGTTTTTTCCAAGGGGGCGTTTTAAAAATATGATTAGCCTACTACCTAAGTATGTAGGGTTGTTTAAAGAGTTATATTTTAAGTTTATTTAAAAATAAATGGGACACAACATTTTCAAGCTGGTAAGTTATTTACCGAAAATAAATATAGGCCTAAGTACCGTACTCAATTCTTCATTGGTATTTAGAAAGATTAATTTTTTTATTTATTTATACAAGTAATTAGTATAATACTTTGGGCTTCTGGATAAAATGGTTCAATAAAAATTTAATAAAGATAATACAGTATTAATTATTTGTAAAACAATTATAAGTCATTATGCATTTTACCGAGGTGCGTTTTATTATAAGGGAGTCTTGTCAAAGACGTAAGAAATACCGTAGTCTGTGTAGACGGATATTTATGAAGTAACTTAAGGGAGGAATAAATTGCTTATAGCATTTATCAAGCAATAGATTATACTTAACATTTAACATGAAAATATACTGACCAAAGGTTTATTAAGAAATTGATTAAAAATATAACTGCATAAAACTTTTGTCGTTATAGTTTTAATTTAGCCTACTTGTATACTAATTATTATTATTATTATATAATTTTATTTAATAATATTTTTAATATTAAATTTTAATATTACGTCAGGCCTAGCCTGACGTAATGTGACAAACAATTCCAGGTTAGATTCCTAAAGAGTAGAGGAGGTTTTTTAGTGGGTAAACTCGTTTTTAGGGGAGCCCCACACTACAGGCTGGCCACCTGTGTGCGTAATGCATTTTTCCGCCTCTCCCTCAAAAAAAAAAAAAAAAAAAAAAAAAAAAAAAAAAAAAAAATAATATTTTTAATAAGTTTATATATAGATATTAAATTTTATTGAATTTATATTTGATATAACTTATATAGGCTAAAAAGTTTATTTTGTATGTCTATACCGTACAATAAAATTTTATATAAGTTAACTTATCAATTTACCAATTATAATTATTATTAATAATTTTTAATGAATCAAATATTACCAATTTTCTTTAGTAACTGATCTACTTATAAAAAGAGACGAAATATGTGATAGAAAGTTACCTAATTATTTGGGATCCGATGGAGAATAAGTTTGACCATTATTTTTTTTGCTATTCTAAAACATTTAGGACTTATTCGGTAAGAAACATTTTTAACAAAATTTAATCAGCAATACGGTACGGTACTGAACTGATACGTGCGACCCACTATTTGACCATCCTCAATAAAATAAGTAAATACTGTAATAACAAACAGATAAGGACGTAAATACTAATAAATGATAATAGAAAATACCGGTATATTTGCACTATATTCTTTCATTATAAAAAGAACCTACCTTCTCCCTAACCTTTCCTGCCTTTTTTCTATCTTTTTTTTCAAATTTATAATTATTTGATGATAATATTATAATAAATTACCGTATAAAAGACTCACTTTTTAATGAACATCCCAAAAACTAACATCTAAAAAAGCATATTGTTTTTAATCCTTATAGGATAATTTGTTAACGTTCTTTTTTTTATTCTTATAAGATTATGCTAAAATACACACGATTCGCTACACATGAAATTATTACTAAAATTTACCAATACAGTATTCTAATTTAAAAAAGTTGATGCATCTTATATTTGTTTAAGTTTTAATTCAAATTCGTGTTATAATAGGCCTATACCTACGTTTTTTCATAAACCTTGCATACTATGGTAATGTCATAGTTTACATGTATTGTTTACATTGTATTGGATTAACCAAACTATGAACGGTGGATTTCCTACATTAGCTTAAATCAGCGGTGTTTAGTCTACATCTAACTGATTTCGGAAAATTATCTCCATGATATTATTAAAATTTGTTTAATGACCACATTTTTACAAAGAACTTACCAGCTCAAAATATTTTAAACGGAACAGTGTAGCTCACACTTAAATCATAAATCATACTTAAATAGACTGCTTGAGTAAATATTTTAATTATGTTTTACGCAAAACATCACGGCTTTACATAATAATCTTTTCGATTAGATACCTATGACACAACTATTATTTATGATAGCGTACAATTTATGTCTGCTCTATCATATTCTTTAAATATTTTAGCATGAAATTGTTTGAACATATATATAAAATTTATATTTAAAGCATATGATAGAGCAGACATAATAATTGTACGCTACGGTACCATAAATAATACTTGTGTCATAGGCATCTAATCGAAAAGATTATTATGTAAAGCCGTGTTATTTTGCGTAAAACATAAAAAATGGTGTATGCCGTTTATGAATCAATAATCTTTCCAAGGCAGTCCTTAATTAATTGAAAATATATTGATGTGATTTTTATAATTCATAGGTCTATGCAATGTTATACGACAAATATTAAATTAGCCTATAAAAAATATGTTTATGTTTCAAAAATAAAATAAAGATCGAATTATGTACCGGTATTTGAATTTATTTTTAAATTTATCTCGCAAAAAAGGGTAAATAATAATTAAATGCAAATATTACATACGCTACAACTATACAATACTTACTTTAACCTGAATGTTGTTTATTTTATTGCCTATTTTAGGCTAATCGTTTTAGTTCAGTGGCATCTTTAAATCTTAAAATAGATTTAGCTAGAAAAAAGAACTGAATTCACAAAATTTACTGTCACATTTTTCACTTGTAGGTACTATCCTGGTCTATACAGTAATAAAGACTCACACAATGTTTATTCTATTCACGTATTGATTTTTGGATATTACGTTCGACGTTATGCTTTTTGTTTACATATCATTTTATTTTTAACTCATTGTGTTTCGGTAATTTTATAGTACCTATCATTTGGCACCAAAAAAGAAATTAGGCCTAATGTCAAAGTTTTTTAATTTATAATTGTATGGACACTGGCTATAAAATGCAACATTTGCTGCTAAGTGACCAGTGAATCACTTCTAGGAACCATGACTGACGGTCGACCAGCTGACCCTAGACGTGCCAAATATTTACAGGTCGTAAACCAATCAGTTTATGACCTGTTCTTGGAACAGATTGACAACAGTAGCCGTCTGGAGGCTGTGCCAATATGAGAGTTCTCAGACCGCAACTCGCTCCAGTCCAGTACGGTACGGCCGTAAACACTTCTGTGTCTGGAACTGGCCTCTGATTGGCGCAGCTGCCGCGTCACAACAATCATGATTGATGATTTCGACCGGCCTGCTGCAGGGGAAAGTTTTACGCATCATTGGAGAACGTAATGAAGCGTCATTCAAAACATCATTGGAGGAAACGTAGTGCCATAAAATTATTATGGTCTGCTAATTGTAAAATGTTTTGCAGCCCTTTAGTTGATACTTGGCGTATACTACCTATTCAGTTAGGTAGCCATTTCAATAAAAGTACCGGTATTAAAGTATTTTGTTTTAACATTTTAAAGGTATCAGTGCGTTATATTTTTAAAATTTTTAAAAATAAAATTTATGGAGAAAAAATAGTTTATGTGTAGGCCCTAACACTAATAATACTAAGGTAGGCCTACATGCTTAGTCAAGGTTAGGGAAAATATTACAGGTTAGCTACTGTCTTGACAAAGTGACACTGGATCTTCATCACTCACATAAGATATTTGTGGAGGGATTAATTCCCATTCTTCCATAATTATGATAATATTTATATTTGTTAATTAACATCGGTAGTAAGCAACTTCGAACAAGAATAGAACTCTAGTCATTTATTATATCCCACAAATAAATTGTACTGTATATTATTCTTCAAAACATTACATTTAGCCTGTTTCACCCGTAAAAAGAGCTCCTAACACCTCAAGAATTATTTTTCTTGACACCTTAAGAATAATTAACACCTCAAGAGCTATTATTGTTAAAATTAATTGCTATTTGGTTTTTTAAACTGTTTTCGTCATGATGCAATCAACGATACACAAGGCTCCTTCCAGTTAAAAGTATGTTCATACAAATTAATATTACGCCTTCATTGGAAATGGTACAAGAGCTACCTTTTAAACGAGTACTGCACATTTGAAGCTAGCCAGACCCCTGAGTGTTTTACGAGTCTCTCTCTGTCTCTCCGTGTGAAGGTGTAAACGCAACGCAGGGCAGACCATCACCTATCGACCACACTTTACCGGTTGGCCCACTTTACTCTCACATAAACACGCTCTCGCTCTAACTCTGGCTACACGATGCCTTTGCTGTTCAGTTAGTAGTCAATAACTGCCGTGTTTTGCTGCTAAACCAGCATTAAGGGTTTGTGCAAATCTAAAGATTTTCTGTTGGGTATACAAATTTCTTGAGATGGTACAGTAGACGATGTTTACATGGGATATAGGGATTTATAATAATTGACTGACAATGAATCACTCAATTTCAAAGTTAAATGTTGAGGAATACAAATTAACAAATTTCATATATTTGAACGGATTCTTATTTGAATATTTCTTTCTCAAAAACATAATTTTTCTCTTACCATATAAGAAGAGGATTAACAGGATAAAACTGTAAAAGAGCGAAGTTTCATGGATTAAAGTGAAGTAAAGATGATTTTTATTAGTACGGTATCAAAGGTTTTTTTTTCATAACTAACTAGAACCAATAAAAGTATTAAATACAATATTTAAAACATTATAATAAACATTAAGACATTAAATTCACATATTAAAACTATAAAATTTCCAACAGTACCGGTACATCCACAAAATAATTTTTTAAAGTACTGGCAGTCAATTTGGCAAAACAACACGTTGACTCATTAGTCTTGTTGATTTAACGACTCCATGCCGCTATCAGATGAGCCACTAGCACCTGGCTCTTATCAGTACAGATTACATCCGGGCCGTGATCTGACTATCGCCGTGCCCGCCCCCTTCCGCCTACTACTTGTACCGGATCAGGTTATCAACACTAAAATGAGCACAGAAAAAACACTTTCGGTCCAAGTGATGTAGTCCTACAACGTTTAAAAAAAATGTTATTTTAAAGGTAATCATTAATGATTTAAATATTTATTGAAATTTGTTAATTTGATTAGCCTACGTTCAATAAATTTACCTTAAATTTATTTTAATCGAAAAGCTGATACATAAACTATACTTGTGTCTAAATTGCCTTTAAATTTTAATTTTAGCCTTTTTTAAATATCTTGTTTGTTTTATCCTATAACATCCTAATATCCTGTATATTGGTTACATGGTTGTAACGCTGAGTTCTTGCTGAACCGTTTTTCACTATTTATAAGTCAAATAAAAGAAATGATGCAAAGATTTGCAGGATTCTCTTAATTGCACTGTCGTCCTTAGCCCTTTAAATTTTCGATCCAATACAATTCTTATGGGAGAGTGAGGTTCACTTAAAATTTCCACTTTTTATATTATCAACTGTCTGGTTTGTTATCATAAACAACACTTCTCACATACCGAGTTTTACCGTATAGCGGACCACTGCCAGTTAGCTAGTTAGGATTAGTAGTCCTACACAATGTTTTTGTCAGTGCACCGTAAAAATGAACATATGTTTTTGCCGTGCACTATTTTAAGGTAACGATAAACCACTACTTAGGTGGCTAATAGGCCCGAACAGAAAAAAACCTCGGAAGAAAAACATGAAAGAAAAATATTATTTAATTGATTTATTTACATAGGGTAAGTTTACACTTACGGCAATTTCCAACGTAATTTAGCGTGCTTTCAAATAACACAACATTATAATGAGGAAAAAACATTCTTGGCTGGCGAACATTAGTAATTACCGTTACTTAAAAAAAACTTTTCTTCAAAGGAACCTAACGTTATTTTTCTTCTATACCAAAGACCCTCTATTTTCTCTATTCTTTAAAACATATTATAATAGTCATTTTTCAGGCTTAATTAATTTTTAAACGCTGGCGCTAACCAGAACGTATTTAAATGCGGTTATGAATAAAGCATAGAGTATAGTAGAATGGTCGTGATGTTCTTATAGCTTTGTTATAGTCAAAGAACCGCTGATTCATAGCGTCGTTACTTGATAGGCTAACAAACAATCAATGATCAACTGGATGAGTCCAGTTGAGAAACTTAGTATTTATTTTTATTTTAATATTTCGTTAATCATAAATGCTCGAATATGTTAAATTAAGAATCATGATAATTTTGTTATATTCTTTCCCCGTAATGTAAATCCTTGAAAATATTTATGTTTGGCTCTCCTTAAATAAACTGAAAAAGGTTTGTGGAAAAGGCTTGAATTTTCACCACTCGATTAGGGCCTACATATATTTTTACCCAGATAAACATTTTTCTACAAATTTCCCTTTAGGAAACCTATAACCCTATTATATTTAAAAATGTAAATAATAATAATAAAAACAGTGGTATGTGGATAATATTATATTTTATTCTATCGCTAGACAAACAACGGCGACATTTCTACATCAAGTTATTGCGCGATGACCTCTAGAACTACCAACAAAGTAATGGACTTCTTGTGTAAGGTTCACCCGCTATATAAGCTGGTTGCGCTATGGTTGCGCTGTGCCTAGTGTTAGTCACTGCCTACGCCCAGAATGTAGTACCATTAAAGTTTATGATCCATGACGGTCTCGAAATATATTTGATACGCAAGACACTTACCTCCATAATGTCTTTCAATGGTATCTATTAGGTTCAAGTAATTACCTTTCGATTGTATCCTTAAGCAATGTCGTGCTTTTATTACAAATTAATAAAAAATATTCTTCGTAATCTTCCACATACATATTAAGTTACAGTACACTATCTTCTTATGTTAAAATTTCATTTTAAAAGCAACTTTTGAAACATTTTGTTATTTCTAATATTTACCCTTACAAAATAGATGTTTTCCGATTTATCTTTTTTGTGTTTATAAATGAGCTATCTAAAACTAACTACATACTTACTTTCATAATTATAATACTATCCAAGTTATGCTTACACAAGCCTGGTGTATATATTAAACCGCATAAATGCGTATTTAGAACGGCTGTTTATATAAACAAACAAACTTATAATTTTTAATCCAAACACGCATACTCTAATATACTGGTATAAATTCACTGAGAAGAACGTAACACAGGAATTTGTAACACATAGACTAAAGTAAGCATACTATTCGGATTACATTTTAGTCTATGTATTTAGAATATATTACGTACAATCGCATTGCTAATCAATTTTTTTATCAAGTGATCCTTCTTCAAATTTATTGCGAATGATTATTACCAACAGATTATATATTAAGAAGGTGACTAAGCATATATTTTCGTTCTTTCGTCACCTTCTGCAAGCCAACATCAAAAGAGAACAATTCCTTTGTAACGCCGACCATCTCATTGTACTGTCTTATCAGCTAATGGCTTCAATTCTGTGGCGGCTGATAAGGACGCGTTTTGAATGCGGTAAACAGCGATCCTTTATTTCTTCACCTTATCGCCCCTAAATAAACTTGTTCGCTCAATACAGTTTTATTATCTATATATACACTATTCGTTCATCGACAAAAAAGATACTTGCCGATATTTATTTTGTCTTAACTTATGGGTTATCATTTATTGTGAAAATATGTCTAGTTTTATGACTTCGTACTCTTTAATGTCTTCAGTTGCAGAAAAAATACACTTATCCATAAAAAATTCAGTTTTTTATTTAGTTTATAAATATACTTTTTAGGTACTTGTAGGGCCTATACAAGTTGTGCACAATCTGAAAGTTGCAAATATACCAATTTGTAATTTGAGGTTAGACTTATGGGATTAATTTTTTTTAAGCTATGCAAGCAATAAGAAGTACTGTGCACTAATATTTTATTCTAGTTCTGATTTAGAAACTCTCAAATCTAATTTTAAACCGGTACCAGATGTCACATAATCCTAAAACAATTTTAAGACTTAGGCCCTATACTTCCTTTAACCACTATAAAAGCATATCCGTTTAGACATAAAACACTTCCAACAAACTAACATATACCCTACCGTAATAATCAGGGATTGACCCGCTTAGAGAAAGGCGGGCTCGAAAATTATTGCGTTATAAAAAGCGGTTTTTTAAACGCAGCAGCTGGAGTTGGAGGGCAATAAGCCTGACCCCATGCATGTCGCGGCGACAGAGCCGCCCAAAATAAACAACCCTGCCCCTGTCTGTCCCACGTGGTCCAAATTGGGACGGGGACCAACCCTTTACCGCCCCGACAGCGCCGGCGAAATTGAACTGTCGGATTTGTTTGGGTTCCGTCATTCAACTCAGGTTTGAGACTGTTGCATGCGGATATAAACTCAGATTTATTTTTTTGTCACTCTGTATATAACATTTAAGATTTTTGCAAAACATTAAAAAATCGTTTTTAACTGTCTGACTCATTATGTAGCGGATTCACAAATGATTATGTTTGGTGTTTTCAGGATAATAATTTAAAATATTTTATCTTATTACAGTGGCACCTTAGAATGTGTTATGTAAATTAGGTTACAGTAATAAAACTTTTATTGTTATATTTTACATGTACAGAATCAAACGTCGTTATTAGTGTGGATTGAGATGTAAAAATACACTGCGTCCATTGGGCGTATAGTGTGACTGGGGCCGTCCATAAATTACGTCATCGCTTTTTGGCCATTTTTGGACCCCCCCCTCCCTAAAATCATCCTACCATCATAATTGGTCTGACCCCCCCCCCCTTCTCAGAAATATGACGTCATTTTTGACAAACCTCCGTTTTAAGTCCAAATAATGCTTTTTAAATGGTACCTGATAAACTAAAAAAAATTTATTAATAAAATCTGGATTTACCTTCAGAAATAAAAGACAAAATGACTATCTCAATGGAAAAATAAACTGTAAAACAATGCCTAAAAATAGTCTAATGTATTTTATAGATAATTATTTTATAATAGTTGAGTTGTGTTAGAATTTATCGTTGTTTTAATGTCAAAATCTGATATAAAACATCATTTTTAAAATGACGTCATATCAAAGCCGACCCCCCCCCCTTGCACATCACCCTACCGTCATATTCAATCTGGACCCTCCCCCCTATTTTCAGATGACGTAATTTATGGACGAACCCTGTCTAGGCCTACGCATAAACAAAACGGAGCAAACTAGAAGTTCGTAAGTAGTGGGGGTATATAAATTTCTCTGAATATCCCAAAATTATATTCATTACGTACAAATATTCCTATTTTTTATGAAATGGTACAGAACTATTGCCGAATTAAAGGTATTTTCCAAGTATAGATGTCAAGATTTTATTTTAAATAGGTAACACAGGCTACTTATATTGATAAATGTTTGTGGTTGTTAAAAGTAACTACTAAAACCCCATAGTTTTAATATAAAATACATCATTAAAAAATCACTATTTACCCATTTTACTCAGTAGAAGAAAATCCTACTTGCCATAAGCTTTAAAAGCATTAACATTTTGCAATTCAATTGAAATGCGTCTTAGTAATATGATTACGATAGCCCAAACTCGATATAGCCCATTTGCCTTTTTTACCCCCTCCCCCTCCAAGTAGCCAGGGTGTGGAGGGGGTTGTCATCAGGAACAGATTATCAGTCAAGGTGTCTAATCTCACAGACGCAATTCTTTTTCCTCTCCCCCACTTCCCCTAACAAGCCTCTCGTCAACCCCCGACTTGTCCTGCGACAAAAAGCACCCCCAACTAAAGAACTTATTCCACCCTAGCTGTCGTGTGGGGAATTCCTCTTTTAAGTTTTCACGTTATCCTTCCCAGTTGTAACAGTTTCGTTTGAAATATCTTCACTGTAAATCAACTGCAGTCTTTTACAAAACATCTACAAATTATGAAGTTTTCTTCAAACAAATTCCACTATGTTTTCTCATCTTAAATGTTAAATTGGATAAATCTTCGTTAAACTACATACTGCATTATTTATTATAAACAAATTTGGAAGCGAGGGTATAAACATTTTAGTGTATTTTCTACACCGTATTTAAAACATTGTTGTCTGTACCGTAAGTGACTCAATCAAAAATTGAAAAAAATACAATGAAGCCATTTAATCTAAATCGTGTAGGTGTAATTAATTAAAACTAAATAATAGGTTTGTAGAACACGTTTAAATGACTTTAGACAAATATTAAAAAAACTACAATAAAGCTATAACTTAAAATAAATATTCAATATTATTATTATTGCTGATATTTCTATCGCCGAGGCTACCAGTATACAGGGTGTCCTTAAAGTCCGACACCAAACTTCATAATATGGCTAATTGGATCAAAATAAGCAAAAAAGTTTATTTGAAGATATGTCATAATATTCATATTTACCCAGATATCCGCAATTTTGTTTTTTAGTCCTAATACGGTAATTTTTTTCGGTGACAGATTGATGTATTAGCTTCATATTTGGCATGGACCTTTATTAATACTAATTTCTATTTCCACAATAAAAATAATTTTTTCCCAATGCACATTTTCAAAATGGAACTCAAATATCTCAAAACTGATGAATTATATAAAAAGTTTACTAGGTTAAAAAAAAAAGTTGAGAAATTTAATTATCTAACCAATGATACCAAGTTTGTAAGGATCTGACAACGAATAACAGAGTTATTGTGATTTTTCCGCAGAGAAACGTTGATTTTACATTATAATTTATGCAAATTGTGGTTATTTTAATATAAAATTCACAATAACTCCGTTATTTGTGGTTAGATCCTTACAAACTTGGTAAAATTGGTTAGATAATTGAATTTATCAAATTTTTTGTATCTTGTAAAATTTTTATATAATTTACCAGTTTTAAGATACTTTAAGTAAAAAATTTAAAATGGCCGCCATTTTAAATACATGCAGTGGAAAAATAATTTTTATTGTGGAAATGGACGTTAGTACCTATTATAAATGTCCATGCCAAATATAAAGCTCCTACATCAATCTGCAACCGAAATAAAAATTATTAGGTGTAAAAAACAAAATGGCGGATATCTGGGTAAATATGAATATTAGTAAATACCTTTATATGACCTTTTTGGCTTATTTTGATTCAATTAGCCATATTGTGAAGTTTGGTGACGGACTTTAAGGATACCCTGCAGAAAAACGTTGCTGCCTTCAAAGAGAAAATTGATATTTATATCGATATTGTTAGTCCATTTTAATAGTAGTATCAATTAAATTGATAAAACCCTCTGCTGAACTAAGTAACTGTGCTCCTTGACTTTAACTACAAGTTAAATTTACATTATCTAAAGTATTACATTATGAAGAGAATTACACGACCAGTGAATGTATGAAAAACCTTTTTTCAACAGCATTTTGTGAAGCTTTTGATTTTACAGTAAACATTTGATTTTACAGTAAACATTGTTTTATTAAATGGAAAATTTTTATCAGTAACTGGACTGTAAGCACATTTTTGTGTAAGGTTTTTACTAACTTTTTTCAAAGTTGTTTTTTAAAAGCTAGAGCTCAAGAATGCCTAACTTTTAAATATACGTAATTAAACCAATATGACTTTATACAATAGTGTAGGCTACAATTTCACATTCCTCTCTGAGTTCACTTTATAAATGAAAGAATGTTAATCCAATTCGTCAAAGCCGAGTTAAATTGCATCAATCAAGAGCGGCCGCCATTACGTTAAAAGCCAACATGAGGGAGCTCGACGTTGTAGCTGTAGAGGGCGAACGAAGATTGACATGTGTGACGAGTTAAAGTGACCGAGGAATTGACGAGTGTGAAATTCGTTAAGTGAATGGGCCTGCTAGAACTGACGTCTAGGATAGGGATAGGGATTAATGAGGAAATACTGGTCGGGTTCTAGTTTTAAGTGACTTGTCTTACAAAAACAATGGAGTCAATAGTTCTCTACTTTATGCACTGGGCAACGGTAGCATAGCCTAAAACTTCATAAGTCAGTATAGTCATAAAACATTATTCGATGTCCTACTCGATCACAACAATTTTCAAGATATTGAATACTCAGACTACTCATTCAATTATTTGTTGCCGTTTAGTAGTTCAGTTTTTTATTTATAATTAATTTTATCGATTTAAAAGTATTGGGCATTAAAGGTTCTGTTCATTAAAATTAGTCCAAAGCTGAAAGCCACAGTACTATTTTATTTAAAAATTACCAACCTGCAATTTTAATGATTCAATATTCGGATGTTAATATAAAAACGACGTATAAAACTGTCTTTTTAACTAAATAAAATTCTTTTCCTCATAGTACACTGTATTAAAATAATGTAATTCAATTTATGATCGTAATTTATTCTGTTAATTTTTATGTGTATTCTACAACGAATCAAATACATTCATGGAAGGGTAAAAAGTCATAAACTTAGCTAATTAGAAAGAAATATTTAATGCGCGTAAATTTGGCAATACTATGTGTTAGCACAATACATTATTTTACGTGAGCATTGAAATGGACAACGAGACATACCGTGTTTGAGATATTGTTAGAAGGACATGCACCTCCCTCGGGATTCATAAACTTATTTATATGCTAATATTTTGCTCGCATCGCTCACTAAAACATATGTTTTAAGTATAATTTAGTCTGCACCAAAACTCCAATACTGAAATTGAGGGATATCGCCACCCAGAATCAAATTTCATAAAAACTTAGTGATTACCTGTATGTCAGATTATTTTAAACTTAAACATGAATTTACCACTTTTTGATGATACTGTATAATACATAAAAATATTAATTTAAATAATTAATTTTTTATAATTTTAGGAATCAAACATTGTGTTTTATGTTTGTAATGTCTATTTTAACTTAGTTATTCCAAGACCTATCACTTTCATTTGAAGTTTTCAGACTTTACCAAAGAAATAGAATTTCTTTATTGCCCAGTAAA
This sequence comes from Neoaliturus tenellus, assembly GCA_030545055.2. Classification (NCBI taxonomy): domain Eukaryota; kingdom Metazoa; phylum Arthropoda; class Insecta; order Hemiptera; family Cicadellidae; genus Neoaliturus; species Neoaliturus tenellus. The sequence goes on along the minus strand of CM061531.1, from coordinate 279,428,149 downwards.
GCCCAGAAAACTTATTTTTCCTACATCTCCATTTACAACCACTCTAATAAAATGCACCCTTATATTGAATTTATTGAAGAGGGTGGAATATATTGAGAAGAATTCCATCACCCATGAAGAGTGTATTTTGCAGACCTACTCTTCCCAAGAATAAATCAAACTAGTATTTTCGAAGTTATTAGACAATTTTGCAGATAAAAGCATAATAACGAATTTCACTGAACCACGTGACACTTTGGTTCACATTTCCTTACTTATACTAATGAAAAGTATAGTTATTTTAGTGAAAATAAAATAAATCATCTTGCACAAACAAAACTAGGTTTTTATTGTAACATTAATAATACGTTACGCCATTGGAGTGAAATGTAAATTAAATATTGTGTGTTCGTTGGAAAGGGTACTTAACTTCCTACAAAGGTTATTCTTGAATAAGTTGTTTATTCTAAAATCTTTTTTAAGAATATTTTGTTCAAATAATTAAGTAAGTTACATAAAAGAAAACTAGCATTTCGTTGAAGCTTTTATTTAATTATCTTTTTAAATAACATGCTGGAATTGCAATGTATGTTAGTCGTTTTAGAGGCGGTAAATCATAATATGTAATATGTATGTAATATTATTACAGTAGATGACTGAAATAATGGGTATGTACATTTAACATACTAAACTAGAATAAAAATCGATTTTTAACCTAGTATTATTACAAAAAGGTGGATTTCTAACATATTTAACACTATTTCATAATATAATAGGTTGAATAAAGTGTTTTAAGCTCTGCTCTTACTATTTGATACTTACTTGATGTATTCCCTTAAATGTTGCAAAATAAAATATATATACTAAAATATTTTATTAATTTTTCTGGATTGAAACCATACTTTTGTTTAGTGAACGGGCGACAGCTACGTACTAAACAGGTCGGCGGGGCAATTCTCTCAAACGGTCGGGGCACCCTGCACAAATGGAAGGGTTGCTACCACCAGAACTGCTGTGTTGCCTCAACTCTGAGCATATTCTTGACGTTGGATAAAAGTGTGGCCAAAGTCACATTTTAGTTCAAAGAACATGTAATCATGATTATTTTTATTGTTAAATAAATCAAAAGTTACATCACGATCGTCATTTAGTTGTTAAATGATTTTGTGGAGTAATTTTACTTTGGTCATTAGTTATATTTTTTTCTATACCGTACATAAAACTTCCCAAATTCTTTACCTAAGAACAACTGAGAGTTTAATATGAAATGGACAAAAGTCTCTCATTCATTATTTTGTGATTGGTCCCTAAATTTTATACGATTTCCCCTCATCAATTTGTTACTTATTTATGTTCCTTCCTTCAGAAAATTTGAAAGGTGAACATATCGTAGGATGAGCGGATGGATCAGACTAGGTGTAGGTTTGTTATTGACAAAGACCAGCTTATAAGTTTTTTAGTATTATTAATTAATAGCTCAATTAAGGCAGATTATAGTGCACAGCCCTAGCCACGAACAGTGATCATTAAAACCGCTGAAATGTCCCTACAATATCCTCTACAAGTTGTCGTGTGGGGACCGGGATGGGATAACGGAGTAGAAATTTGCCGCCGGGCACAGCCAGTACCGGTCAGCTCGTTGTATGCAGAATGAGTTACTTTTTGTAAAGTGGGGCCAGTAGAGAGCTAGCCACAGCCACTATGGCGCCGGCCGCCGGCACAGGCACTTCCTTCGATCTGGAACACATGGTACTTCAAACAATGTTTACAGTTGAAATACATCGGAGAAATAATGTAATTCATACAAACGTAAGTAGAGCTTAAGAAAATATGTTCATAAAATACCCCAAAATAAATTAATAGTACAGTAACGACCTACCCAAAATATGATATTTATTCTATTTCAGTAATCCATTAGTATTGCTTTTGTCAGTGGGTTTTTATTGTTATGACGTTATACTCATAGTTATGACGCAACGAAGGAACCATATCTTCGATGTCTGGTTTCGAATCCATGTTCTGACAATAGTTTTTTGTCAGTACTATTACCTTCACTTTAGAGATTCCCCTTAGAATACCACCAATTAGTTTAAATTACATTCAATTTAATTAATTGATACATATATTTTGTCAATTTGGACCGTTAGGAAATGTAGAGGCTGCCAATTTTCCCAAATGATCATCTGAAAACACGTCCTTAAAATTATTACATTTGCCACGCACTTGAAACACGGTATTTAATTTTGGCTCGCGTTAAAACAACCATTTTTTCAACACTTTCAATAGAATGAAGTACCTTACCTATCCGTTAAATTTGTATCATTGCTTGATTGATCCTGTTTGCATTCTATGTCATCGTGTTATAATTTGGATACATGCAGCTAAAGTAAAAAGTGTTCATAAGTAATGTATTTAACATTTTAAAATTCATTCCGATATTGTCATTGAGGTCGAAAGGTTATGCTTTGTAATCAATATCTACAATAGAAAAGAATAAATCGACAAATTTGTAGTTGACCCATTATACAAATCGTTTCGTCAAATAAAAACAACCACAGACAATAGACAAGAATAAGACATAAATATCGTTATCGTTTTTTATTGAGGATGGAGGAGGAGGCTCGGTGTTGATCATTTACGCTGATGCCAGTATCGTTTCAAACGAGCATCGTTTGAAGTGTTCACACCGCCTCGTTTGCAGCTCAGCGGAACGTGAGACTGCAAGAGGATCATTAACTCCATCTTTGAAGGCGGAGTGAATAAGAACGTTATGGCTCATTAATGGTGAACTTTCTACTACCAATCTACCGGAACATCCAACTTCCCTGATCTTGGAGTAATGTTATCTCCTCAAGTCTTGAAACGTTTTGTCTACTTCGACATGGGTGTAATCATTCCGGTCATATTTTCTCGTCCTTAGTATTTTAATCGTTAAATTAAATAACGTTATCCTATTTATAAAATTAATAACTAGTGTGTTGATCATGTTTAGGTATTATCATTGTTGAAACGATGTATAATTTTATGTAATTGTAGGATAAAACAACAGAACGTATTATTCATAAATATTTCGTTGCTTAAGTCCCGAAAACTGACTTATAATGAAAGTAGAATGTTAAATCGCCTAATCGGCATTTATGATAATTGTCAAAAGGTTCTTCGGTTCACACATCAGAAAAATTAAACCTTCAAGAAAAAGATGAGATAACTGATAGTCGAGTAAACGGAGTAAAGGTATTTTGTGATATAAATTTAGGTATGTTATTAACATTTAAAGAACTATATACTTTACTGTATATAAGCAGACTACTGAATACTGTCTGAACAGCGATGAAACTGATTAGTAACTCAACAAACGCCAAACCACAATCGTCTACCCTTTAATACTAGTTTACCGATGCGCTTACCCCTGATCATTATTTTGTTACGTCTGTTATTGGGGGAAGTTACATAATGAACGTACATAAATCGCCCTGCGTATAATCTTTAAATCTCTAGATCAAATGTTAAAAGTTAATTAATATTGTTTTCAAATAATTAGTAGGTCTGGTTTTCAGCAAAGTCCTCAAAGATCGCCAGTGCAGATATCTCGCGGAATGTGTGGTCCTGTCCCGACCAGTCGGTGAAATGCGGTCTGGGATGCGGCACACAATCAGCACAATCAGCTACATGGTGTCGCTGACGCCAGCTGATACACTATCAGTCGCTGAATAATTGCCGAGCCGGAGACTGATGGCGAGGAATTCTGATTGGACTCTGGTATCACATTGCTGATCGAAAATAATGTTTAATAAATATAGCGAACCCAGAAAGGACTTCCTAGTTTCTATTGGATGATATGACAGTTCACTTAAACATTTTAACTAAACAATTCACAATGCAATATTCATAAGGTTAAACTAAACTCAGTTTTCCTTACTAATGTTCAATGATACAAATACTCAACGTTATCTTCCCTAAATGCCTAATTCCTTTCAGTCTCACAGAAAATATTTTAACTAACTAATATTGTAATTTTATGACAATTAGCAATTCTGTATTTGTACAATCGACTGGCTGAACTACCGTACTGAGTTTTGATGTTATTTTATTTAAGAATAACTTAAGTATGCAGAAATTGGTGTAATTTTCCAAATTAGTTATATTAATGCAAGTTAGTGTAGGTAGCCTACACAAGTTTGCATGTGGAGGCATGAATCCTATACTACAATACGAGGAATTTCTGAGGGATGTGTGTTCTACGATCTCGAAATCTAGCTGTTAGATTTTGCTTAAACTTTGCATTTAAGGGTGTTTTTGGCCCAAAAATAAGTTTAGAGACAGCCTCAACCCCAGGAAAATCAAATTTGCTCTAAATTTAAGTTTAAAAATAGTAATTTTTAACATTGGTCTTATGGGTTGCTATTTTGGTAACGAAATAACAACGAAAGGTAAACAAAAATAGAGAAACGTACATGTTAAGTAGTCTTTTTAAACAGCTGTTAACTGTGAAATGGTATAGTTGGTTATTGGTGGATATTTAATAGCTTTATTACCATGACACTACCATTAAAAGTGAATTAAAACCAACGAGCAAGGCTCGGTTAACCTGGTACTTCCAGTACTAAGCGACCAAGCGTGATGCAGAGATAGCAGTTGCCAGAATCAACGGAAAGTGAAAACGTTTTTTTCGCAATGTTAAAAATTTGAAATTAAAACATGCAGGTTTAATCTTTTTTATTTTTAACAGTACTTTCAGTAATGTTAGACTCTTTCAGACTATTTAAGTTTGTAATTTGTAAATTATACTACAAGATAAGTATGTTATTGGAATTCAACAAATCTTATTAAACGAGATTGTATCGTTAAATGCTATTTTTAAACTGGCCAATTTATAAATGAATGAAAGGTTTTATTCCCACAAATAGGATTTAGAGACTCAAGGAATTGTGGTGACAAAAAGAAAAATCGGTCGGACGCGTGAAAAGAAAATTGAAAGAGGCGGAAAGACCTTTGTCCAGGTCAATCCCTTTTTGAATGAGGGGCGTTGTGGGATAGCAGGCGTGGAATACGCGGATATTACACCTGAACCGATCTCTCCTTGTGTGAATCATTTATGTGTTGAATTACATCCAAACCAAACATACAATAATACAATAATTTCATTCAATAATCCTTTTTCATCTTTGATGAATTAACAGCTTCTTCTCTTTTGATTAGTTTGCTGCTGGTTTAAAAGAGCTTGCCCTATATATATACACTGTAATGTTTTAAAATATCGCACCTTTAACCTCTCCAAAAAATAAATCACCGTAATTTTTTTTCGTAAAATTGTATCTAATTTCACAAAGATTGGTGAGGTTTCACAGCTTTTACAACTGTATTGTATATATTTTTTTTCATGTTTTGCCCTGTTATATTTATTGCATTTAGTTCGGTGAAGGTAGCCGTTATATGTTCCCCATTTCTGATAGTTTTATCCTAATGACCGAAAAGGAAGCTCATTCAATAAAAACGTCGACACACTGTCTAAAATAAACGCGTCTCACAGAATTCCGATGCCATGATACAAATAGAGGTTGACAACAGGGGCCCAGAAATAAACAGGCGAGTATCGTTAACGAGTACCAAATGTCAGTCGTCCAGAAATCCAGCGCTCGGCGTTCCCTCTCCCTCTGTTCGACATTTTTTCATAGTAATGCTATTGTAATAATAGTTATGAGTATCTATGAAAATATTCTGGATCTGTGAACTAATTTATCCTACTTCAATAGTACAAAAAGTGATTTTTTCTTTGCGCAATTGCGAGTTACAAATCAGATCCATGATTTTGCAAGAAAAACACTTTCGGTCCCTATGATGCCCTATGATGTGCAAAAGTTGTACAGCAAAAAAATATAAATTTTAAAAGTATAAAATAATTTTAGAATTAATTAAATTTCATTATGTTACGTGTAATAGTTAACTACCATCTTAATTTGTAGACCTATTCTAAAAATAAATAAAATTAAAATAAATTCAGTGTAAGGATCTTGCATAAAATGTAGTCTTCAAACTGCTTTAGTTTTACATTGTTCTTGTTTTTTTTTTGTTTTTTTCTTATTGATAAATTTGGTTGAAGACAAACACAAGTTTTTAGGTTAGAGCACCGTAAACATGAGCAGGTGTTTGTACATGCAAGATCCTGCAATTTTAGGGCAATTTTTACATGCAATTTTAGGGCGATGATAAGAAATTACTTTGCAGACTAATAAAAGGATGGAAAATCGTTGTTTTCCGTGCAGTTTGATGAAAACTTTACAATGTATTCTTTTAAGATTTTTTATTTTGACAAGTTCATTAGTACTCAAAAGAACGAGAACAGTTGGTTAACAGGGGCTACCACTGAGGCCACCTTAACTCGTCGGTGATAAATGGTAACATTCTGACCTCAATAGCCTATGAAACATTAAACATTATAGTATAAATTAATTTGTAAATATGTGTTCTGTTTCATGGATAGGTACGTGGGCAAACCACTGAATATAAGTTTAAAATTAAAAGCAATATTCTTCGTCTTTCAACTCTAATAATTCACATTGCTTTAATTGAAAATCACTGTGGCTTGAATAGGTTTGTTTACTGGCATATCATTGGTGGCCCAAATGATGGATAGCAGTGAGTTCATTAAACAGATTCCTGGATGAGTTCGCATCGCATTATTTAGACTTTGAAAATCAATGCGTTATATTTACAATCATTGTCACATTAGCTCAGTAGTGTGTGTATGTATGTTTTACTACCGGTGCTACCCTTTGCTACCTTTTTTTTCTTTTTGTTTTTAATAGTTTATAATAAAGTAATTTTATAAAAAAATCAAATAATTTATATGAAACAAAATAATAAAGGCATGTTTTTGTATATTTATAAAGATTAAAAGTGTAAAAATAAATTAAAACAGTTAATTTTTTATACTATTTTTGTTAATTTTTTACCCCCTCCACTATAAGTATTTTTATATTATATTAACTTAATGTGTAAGAGTAATTGTCATAACTGTGATAGATCTTGGACCAAGCACATTATGGCGTCTTCCTCTAGCCAGTTGTTAAATTCATCATGTGGAAAACTACAAACATTATTAGTGAGTAAATCCTATAATTTAGGCTTGGAATCTGTTGAAAAGATTATAGTTGGTTTGAATGGAAGTGATCAAAACTTTTCTGTGGAAATCCAAATTGTTGAAAAAGTAGGATCTGACTGTTTTGGAATATCTCTAAGCCAGCTGAATGGTATGGATTGATGTTACATTTTGAAGAAATTACTGAATATTTTAAAAATGGGAGAGAACATGTTGATATTGATATAGGAGCTATTACTGTACTTTTCCAAATAATTAATGAAACCCTAGATTGGTGATTTGCAAACGCTTTTCTGGAGAGTATCTACCAGGAAAAATTGAAATTGAAGAGTCAAGTTGGGATGAAAATATATAATTAAAGCAATACATTTCTCAAGATATTTTGAAGACTTTAAATTTAACAGAAGAGGCAAAGACTCATTTTGATATACTAAGCAGAATTTGTATTGATCATCTTAGAAACACAGACTTGGATTATACTTCAGATGAAGTAGAAATATCTGAACATATTACAGACTTTTTAGATATCTTAGATTTTACAAGAGTAACTTTGATTGAACCAAAAATGTATACTTTATGTTATGATATTTGCAAAACTGTGTATTCCTCTTTTTGTATCAAGATTTAAGTTGTGTAGTATTTTGCTTGTTTTGGAAATAATTAGTTATAATGAAAGAATTAAATAGCAAATGATGTTTTATATTATTGTGAGTTGATTTTTTAGAGATCTTAGACCTTAAACAAGTGACTTTGATTGTACAAAAAAAAAATATATGTTATGTTATGATATTTGCAAACTGTGTATTTTACTTTTTGTGTTAAGATTTAAACTGTGTAGTATTTTTGCTTGTTTTGGAGACAATTAGTAATATATTTATGTTTACGTACATACTATATATTTAATAAATTATTATTTATATTTTAATTGTGTGTATACTTATTTTTTGAATATATGCAAGTTTTTTTTAGAAATTTAATTTAAATATTATTTTGAGTTTTAAGTAGCTAGTTTTATGATGTGTAAAGATAAATTTTGGAGGATTGTTAGAAATATTAATTGAAATAAAAGACTTAGATTTTATAAAGATAGGTATATTTGCTTTTGTGTAGACTTTTGATTTAAAAATTTTCTATTAAATCTTTAGCTTATTATTAGACAATTAGAAATAGACTTTTATGTTTTGACTATATAATAATAAAATTATTCTAAATTTTTGTGATCTAGAGATTTATATGAATATTTTTAGACTATATTGATCTATTGAGATATTTAGACTAATTATTTTAAAATTATGGCTATTAAACTTAGGCTTATAGATCTTAGATTTCTAATTTTTATTCTTGAATCAACTTTTAAGATAGAGAACTAGACTGTTATTTGAATATTAAATAAACAAAAATTATAATTGCATATGATTAAACTAATACTGTTGTATTTAAACTTGAAGTGGAAGATTATTTGAATTAAATTGCAATTTTAAGATTATTGTTTAGACTTTTAGACTGAAATTAGACAATCAGATTTAAAATTTTATAGTTTTAGGATTACCTTATTATAATTTTTTATATTAGAATTTTATATTAGAATTTTTAGACTTAGAACTGTAAAACGATAAAGTTTTATACCTATTTGAAATATTTTTTAGTTGTTAAAATTCTATATTTATAGTTTTGTTTTTAGATTAAAAAATATAAAGTATTTAAACTAAAACTTGACTTAACTTTTTATTATTTAGACTTAGTTTTTAAAACTTAGATCATTATATTTAGACTTGGACTTTTACTTATTTAGATTTTATATATATTTAGTCGTTAAATTTTGATTAAAAAAATAATAGAGTGATGATGTTCAAATTTAGTTTTTGATTGTTATGATATATTTTTACACCTAAACTGAAACTTTTGCAATCTAAGATTTAGATTTGAAGGCTAAAACTTAGTCTTTGGACTTTGGTTTTGGATACTTAGCTTAGCTTATAAATTTTAGATTTTGATTTTTATGCTTGATTTTAGTAATTAGAGTTATATCTATATTTTTAGTCTTGATATTTTGTTATTTAAAGTTGGTTGTAATAGTTTTTAATGTCAAATTTTTTATTTAGAATTTTTACTTTTGTAAAATTTGATATTAATTTTAGACTATTAGATTTTTTGGTTTAGATTTTTAGACAGCTTTTTATGTTTTGTTATATTTATTTGTATTTGAACTTATAGATTAATCCTTAAATTTAATACTTTACTTAGATTATATTTTCAACAGATTATTTGTGGGCTTGGATTCTTATATATGATATTTTTAAAGGTTGACTCTATATTTCAACTGAAAGCTTTGGATTTTAAACTTTTAGATCCAGACTTTTTTAAAACTTAGATTTTATACTATTTTTAAAATTAGATTTTATGATTATATTTGAGATAGTTTGACCTAAATTTTAAGACCCAAAAAATAATGTTCTACTTTTGTAAAAATTTGATATTAATTTTAGACTTTTAGTTTTTTTTTTGCTTAGTTTTTTAGATGGCTTTTTATGTTTTGTTATATTTGTATTTGAACTGGTAGATTATTCCTTATATTTAGTACTTTACTTAGATTTATATTTTTAAACAGATTATTTGTGGGCTTGGAATCTTGTATATGATATTTTATTTAAAGATTGACTCTATATTTTAACTGAAAGCTTTAGATTTTAAACTTTTAGATCCGGACTTGATTTTAAAACTTAGATTTTATACTTAAATTTGAGATAGTTGAGCCTAAATTTTAAGACCTATACAATAATGTTTAAAATGTTAGATTTGAACTTTTAAGTGAAGAGTTTGAAATTCTATAGTTTTTTATTTATATTAGAACTGTTCTTATGTTTAAAGTCTAACTTTATCATTTAGACTTGAATAAAGAATTTTATACTTATATTTATTACTATGAAACTAAACATATACATGGGATTTAGACTTTAATACTTAGGTTTTTAGATTTAGACCTAAATTTATAGACCTGATTTTATATTTTTTAAACTTAGATAGATTTAAATGAAGACTTAGATTATTCTCTACTTATTTGAATAGTGTATATTTATTTTTTTTTTTAACTTGGACTTTTACAATGGACTGATAAATTAAGATATTAAGATTTAGTTCCAGTTTTGTAAGGTAAATTCTACATCTAAACTTATATTTTGGCATTTTTGATTTGGACTTTAAGACATATATTAAGAAGATGTAGACCATTTGGTATTCTTAACATATAGGATATTTGGTATTAAATTAAACTTAGATTTATATTTTTAGACTTAAACTGTGGATTAATAATTAAATATGTTTACTTTTAGGTTTATAGTAAAAAACTGATAACAGTGTTTTGTGTTTTGGTTCAAATTTAGACCTTTAGTAATAATGTTGAAACCTTTGTATGATAAAATTTTGAGTGTTAGGTCTAAACTTAAATTTTATATGTAAGACTAAAGACTTTTTTCTATAGACTTAGATATATAGATTTGTACTTACTGTTTAATTACTTATATGAATGTATGTTAAACTCTTAGTTTCTTTATGTTTAAGAATATTATTTCTAAGATTAGTAGTTTCAAGCATAAACTGGATTTGCAGACTTGGACTTAAATAATTGTTAGACTTATAATATTGGTAAGTTCTTTTATACCTAAATTGATACTTTTAGCTATAGTCTTGTAGATTGAGAATTATAATTTAAACTAAATTTATTACACCGTTACATTTATATTAAACATATTTGTACTATTAAAAGCAAATTCTGCATTAAGACTTTTGTATTTAGATTGAGTAGTTTCAAGCATAATCTGGATTTGCAGACTTGGACTTAAATAATTGTTAGACTTATAATATTGGTAAGTTCTTTTATACCTAAATTGATACTTTTAGCTATAGTCTTGTAGATTGAGAATTATATTTTAAACTAAATTTATTACACCGTTACATTTATATTAAACATATTTGTACTATTAAAAGCAAATTCTGCATTAAGACTTTTGTATTTGGATTGATATAGACATCAGTAGTCTGTTGCGTCTGTTTGTCGCTCAAAGGATGCCGCCGGGTCAAAGTCCAACTAGGTCATTGACCCCGTGACGTCACCGGAAGTGTCATGACGTCACCGGAGGGTCATGACGTCACTTGATATCCGGTAGGCGGGAGATTTGAAATTTTGATTTTTTTTTTAAATCCAAGATGGCGGCGCCCAGTGTTTAATTTTGGCGGGAATTTTTGGTACTATATATAGTATGAATTTTGATTTTATATACATTGAATGTTATATGATTTCTTTTTGGAGCAAGATGGCGGCGCCCAAGGCGTAGTTTTAGCGGGAAATTTTGGTATTTTATATAGTATGACTGTAAGGTGGGAATTTTGAATATAGAATTAATTTAATAAAAAGATGGCGGCCCCCAAGGCATGGTTTTGGAGGGAAATGTTGGTATTTTATATAGTATGATTTTTGAGGTGGGAATTTTGAATGTTTAATTTATTTAAATAATTAAGATGGCGCCTTCCATGGAGGAGTTTTGGCGCGAGTTTAGGTATTTTATATAGTGTGAGCTGGAGGTTTTTTATATACATTGAATGTTATATGAAAGTTTATTGAGGGAATTGGTGGCATTTGTTGGAACTATTTGGAGGGGGTATTTGAATTTATGAATGGAGGAAAATTATTGATTAGCAGTTTATCTTAGTTTTAGCTTGCTCACAGTTGTCTGGACTAGAAGTGGCGATGCGCGTGATTAAGTTTACCCTCCCAGTTTTAAGAAGTGCTAAATTACATCTTGCGAAGAGTTTTACAATACGGGGGAACCAAATTGGAGGTACAGTGGACAGTTTGGTGTGTGACGAAACATTATGTAAAAGGGACATGTTGATAATCAGACTACTTGTAAATGGATTGGACAGTGTTAAAGTGATTATTTTTAATGTTAGTGTTGAAGATAAAATAGAACTTGTGATCCATGTGGCTGGCTGGAGAGTTTTTGTTGAGAAGTCCTTTGGCGGCGGCTTCAGCATCTTCACAGGTAGACAGACACCTTACTTAGAAAGCTATGCGGAACTTGCTCTATCTTTGTATGAAAGAAAGTTTATGGAGGTTTTGTGGAAAAGGCCTGTACACCAATCAGTGGATGAAGGCTATGTTAGTGATCTTGACTTTAATGAAGAAAGTATTGAAGATTTGTACTTGTAATATGTTTAGTAAATAAAGTAGATGATATGTTAATATTTTTTTAGTAATGTAAATTATTGTAAATATTTTTAATGTGTGTAATAAATAGATTTTTGAAAAAAAACATTCTTTTTATTTACCTAGTATATTAGTATGAATAAGTTTAGCATAAGATACAAAATTATTAGTTGTACAGCCAATATATTTCAAATGAAGAAACTATTTTTATCTAGGTTGATTATTTTATAACTTTTTGGCCATAAAAATTATTAGTTTGAAAATTAATGATGGAAATTTTAAAAATGGAATGTAAAATAATTTATTTCATGTTATTGTACTTCAAATATGATTGATGACTATTTAAGTGTTTTATAAGGGACAACATAAATGTTATAAAATTTGTAACACTTAATTTAAGGATAAGTCAAATCTTACAAACTTCCATAATTGCCCTGTTATATAGATGTCCTTCTTGACTCATATGTCTAAAGGCTAAGCATTATGTTAAGCTTTATGTTATTAAAAATTTAATCAAAGTAACAAACTTGTAAATTACCCAAATTTATTCTACAATCCAGGAAAAATTAAGTAAAACTATAGTTATTTTACTCTTTTATAAAATTATGTATTGATCTTGTAGGCTGAAAATGTTTATACTAAAAAATTATAAACAGCCTTATTAAAACATTTTTTACAGCATAACTTAGCTATAAAAATAATACTTAGATCAAGCACCTTTGGTTACTTAATTGCACAAAAAAATTGACATATGGAATAAACACTTGTTACAACTATTTTCATAATTACAAAACAATTCCTTACTTTTATTATCTTTTCATAAAGGTAAAATAAATCTTCATATAGAATTTGTATTCTGTATTTTTAGTAAAAAGCTTTAAAAAAATAAATATTCAAGTATTATGTTAAGCTTTGGGTTTTTTCAAACTTCATTATAGCAACAAACTTAGAAATCATTATAATCCATTGTAGAATTTAATAAAAATTAAGTAAAACTATTGTTATTTTACTTGTTACTAAATCACTTATTAATTTTTTAGGCTAATAATTTTTATACTTAAAAAGTTATAAAATAGATAGCATTATTAAAATGTATTTTCTCTATAATATAGCTATTATCAGCTGTAAAAATAATACATGAATCAAGCACCTTTTGTTACTTAATTGCACAAAAAAAACAAAAAAAAATGACACATGGAATTAACACTTGTTACAACTATTTTCATAATTCCTTACTTTTATTATCTTTTCATAAAGGTAAAATAAATCTTCATATAGAATTTGTATTCTGTATTTTTAGTAAAAAAAAATTTAAAAATAAGTATTCATGTATTATGTTAAACTTTGGGTTTTTTTCAAACTTCAATATAGCAACAAACTTGTAAATCATCATAATCCATTGATTTTTATACTTTAAAAGTTATAAAATAGATAGCATTATTAAAATGTATTTTCTTTATAATATAACTATTAACAGCTGTAAAAATAGTACTTAAATTAATTGCCTTCGGTTACTTAAATTGCACAAAAAGTTAGCATATGGAATAACTAACTTGTAAAACAATTTTAACATGTTAAACAATTCCCTACTTTTATTCTCTCTTTTATCAAATCAATCTTTAAATAAAATCTTTATTCCATAGTTTATGTAAATTAAACCTTTAAAATAAATAAAAAAAACAATAAGAACTGCTAGGGTTTAAATATTCTACGCATATGTTTTACTTCATTTATTGTTTACATATAATATAGTACATTGATACATAAGCAAAAAACAATCAAAATTTGACCAATAATTTATGAGCAGGTACCTTAAGCATGTCAAATCACTGGTGTAACACTGGTGGCTTCTTCTCTTCGTTTTCACTTTATTGTTATTAGTCAAATCCTATTAATGACTCCAAAAGAGCCTGTACATCAGATGAAGTTGTGCTGTTGATGTCAGGACACTGCAGAGGTAAACCCAGGTAAAATTATTTCAACTATTTCAATTATTTCAAATTATTACACTTATTTCAAGCTCTACTATAAATAAAATTCTTCCAATTTTCTCTTACAAAAATTAAATTTACAACATTAATTCGCTAATATTTTACTAGTATTAAGTTTTTTAACGAATAAAAGACCAGTTACCCCAGTAACGGGTATTAATTGCGTATTAATTTTGACAACTCTATACGATAGTAAAATTATAATATCACAGAGAAATGTTTTATTATACCACAAAAATCAACGCTTTAAAATAATTCGATGCCTTTTTGGTGTAAATTTATTTAATTTTTTACACCATTCAACTCCTTAGACATGTTTATAATAAACATCCATTATCTTGGAGTTTAATTAACATTAATAATGCATATTTGCTCCCCCCGCCCAAGCCTTACTTTATCTTATCACCCCACATAACCCTGTATCTCATCACCACAACCAACCCCATTCTTCAGTGCATCGCTTGAGTTCATACAGTGCAAATCATTTCATCATGGCTTTTTCTACTACAAAAAGGTTTACTCATTACACTACTAAAAGAGAAACTTCAAGAAAACCTTCCCAAATTAAATCTATGTAGATCCCAACTTCATATAATCAAGACAAAGAAAAACCAGCAAAACTGCCAAGTCATCCACTGCACCAATTAATTATAAATACATCTGTACCACTGAATTCAAATTGTACTAAGGTAGTTATCGGTTTAGATAGGAATGGCCAATTAATTTCCCCATATTATAAGAAGATCTTGGTATAGGACCTAACTCTTAAGTCAAAATGAATAGGAGCAATTAATAAAATATACTAATGAAATTTCAAGATATTTTAAAGAAATTAATTCAAAACTCATAAACGTAAAATCTTTCACTAATTAGGTCTAATGTCTAAAGTAAAGTCTAATATGTAAAGTTAATATTGTTTGTAAATAATAAATAAATTGACTAAAAATTATTTTACTCTCGTTATTTGTTTTATTAAATGTGTTGAGTTAAAAGAAATTGCATTTGAATATTTTATAAGGTGTTTAATTAAATTTTAAAATAAAAGTTTGTTTTGATAAAAGTGTTAAATTATGGTTGGATATTAATATATTTTATTTTAAATATAACAAATAAGTAGTTGGGGTGAAATGACAAAGTCTTACAAGCTGGTGAATTCAATATAGGATTAAGGACATTTTAGAGTTAGTCACTGTATTAAAGCTCTAGTCAAATCAGTGGGTTTCTAGTAAACAACCCCTTTGGACTGCATGAGGTATTTAAAGTAGGTGACCTGGCATGCGTTAGAGGGTGTAGTATGTTATAACCCTTGCATAGCCTTCTTGTACTATCTGAATCATAGGGGTAGCTGACCCTTGGATCCCTTGCTTAGTTGGAGCAAAGTTGTTCATTGACTTAAAGTGAGTGACTCATTACTGGTTACTTATTTAAAAACAGGGTTATATTTTCAATCCTCAGTTTGCTCCGAGGTCCGTATGTCAGTGGTACCAGTTCTTGGAGGTGTGATAATAGTAATGTTTTGTGTGAATATTTAACCATGGAGCAATCTCCAGATTTACCTCTACAATGTAACGAAGTGACAAGTACAACATCAACTACTTTTTCTTCTCCATCATATTCTACAATTTCAACAAATTATCAAGAGGGGGTTTACCTCTGCAGTGTCCTGACATCAACAGCACAACTTCATCTGATGTACAGGCTCTTTTGGAGTCATTAATAGGATTTGACTAATAACA
Source organism: Neoaliturus tenellus (assembly GCA_030545055.2). Taxonomy (NCBI): domain Eukaryota; kingdom Metazoa; phylum Arthropoda; class Insecta; order Hemiptera; family Cicadellidae; genus Neoaliturus; species Neoaliturus tenellus. The sequence goes on along the minus strand of CM061531.1, from coordinate 279,412,141 downwards.
ATAAAGTGAAAAAGAAGAGAAGAAGCACCAGTGTTACACCAGTGATTTGACATTGCTTAAGGTACCTGCTCATAAATTATTGGTCAAATTTTGATTGTTTTTTGCTTATGTATAAATGTACTAATAATTATATGTAAACAATAAATGAAGTAAAACATATGCGTAGAATATTTAAACCCTAGCAGTTCCTTATTGTTTTTTTTTATTTATTTTAAAGGTTTAATTTACATAAACTATGGAATAAAGATTTTATTTAAAGATTGATTTGATAAAAGAGAGAATAAAAGTAGGAATTGTTTAACATGT
>CM061531.1:279248278-279411735 GCA_030545055.2 Neoaliturus tenellus | reverse complement strand
ATATTATTAAGATTAAAGTCATATAAGAAATTGTTTCCTTAAAAGGAGAACAAAGTCTGCTACTGAGGTGTAGGTAGCCCATCATGGTCACTTCACAAGTTTCCATTCAGGGGAACCAACTTGAAGCAATGTAGAGAATCGAATCTCTTTCGACACCTAGTAGCATCGGTCCTCCCGCAGCTGAGAGCTGGTTCGGGCTTATATAACCCGCTGGGACGCGACACAATTCTACGAGAACTAAACTTTTATGGTGCAGCTTGCTTCATGTTTTTAAAGAAACCTTATAGAATTCCTCGTTTAAATAGTTCTCTAAATTTTATGATACAGAAATCAATACACACAGTACCCATTAAATTAGGATTTTACTTATTTAATTATCAATTTTTATAAAACTGACAAAGGCAAGCCCCCCATTCTCCCACTAAACGCTCGCGCCTTTTCAGCATGTGAATTTAGTTTCGATCATTTACAGAGTTAATTACGTACTCCTATAGTTAAAATAAATGATGATATGAATTGTTAACAAATATAAAACCAGTATACTTATTTATTGTAAATTAATAGAAATCGTGTTCTATATTTTCTTTAATTTTGGTTAAAGAAACTTTTTTTCTAACAGGGAATTGTAATTGTGTAAAATCTTTGATTAAACTGAGTTATTTATTTAAGTTTTATATTTCATATACCAATATTTTTTATTTATAAGCTGGTAAGCAATTTATTTTATAATATTATCTTTGCAGTAGCTACAACAGAAAGTAATTTTAAAATGCTTTGAACTGGTTATTGTAAAATTATTAAATCCTTGTATTATAAGTGGTTACAATTTACTAAAGCAACTTCGATTTTCCGAAAAGAATTCTTGGGTTCAATTACAGTTTACTCCGCGAAGATCAAATCATTTTTTAAGTTATATGTAATAAAAAACAACGGTTCTAGTAAACGGCAAAGTTTGAGTGTGGATCATAACGAGCATGTGGAGGGGTGGGAAGGGGGTGTCACACGAGTGTGTGATCAAGATGTATTGTAGTCTCATATCAGCTGTTGTCACTGGTCAATAGAGGTGAAAACAAATTTAAATTGTAACTATCGTTTATTAATTTTATGTAAGAGGTATAAATTGGCGTAACACTTCATACAATTTTAAAACGCACTCAAAGAAAGTCTAGGCTAATGATAAAAAACATTTGTTACTTTTAGGAAAGTGAACATGGTTATCACAAAATTTCATTTTGTAAAAAAATTTAATTCAAATTTTTATATTCATTACTAGTCAAAATCTAACTTACACGAGAGATACATAATATGTGGTGAAACTTGTTAAGACATTAAATAAATAAGCATTAAAAAAAACAAAAATCCTATACTCTATTATGGGTGAATATGTAAGCACACTGATCTTGAAAACGGCTTTGACTATTTTATCCAGACTTTGTAAATAGCCTAGTTCTGGGATAAAAATTATGTATATACAAATCTCTTTGCTGAAAAAGATCTTATTTACTGATAATCTTTAATAGAAATGAAAAAAAAATTAGCATTGGTCTTATGGTTTTAAAAAATCATAACGATGAAAATTGAGTGAGGACGGAGCTGTATGGTTGAAGTGAATTAATCTAAGACAGTAAAAAAACGCAAAACTCAAAATGTGTTTGCATAACACATATGAAAATAAAGGATTTAAGAAATCCTCATAAAATTTCAGTAAGATGGTAATTAATTATTTATGTTTAACGGTACAAAAACCATTATAATCCAATTTTATAACTGTTTTCTGAAAAAAACAACAATGCTTCAATGCCGCCATCTTGTATTTTGAGATAATTACACACATGTGTTGAAGGGGTGATTCTGACAACGCAGTATATTGTGCGCAGCAATAGGCCTAGTTGTCTTAAGCCATGACTTGAGTGTGGGTTGGAAATTTATGTTGGGTTATAATGACTACATAATAGTCTTGTTTTATTTTCATTATAATGAATTGTTTTATTTTAAGTTCTCTTGAGTCCTGTTAAACAATATGGGCATATAGATAAAATATTATTATGTTTAATTTTGATATTAACTCAGAGTTTGTTAATAAAACAAATAAAAATCTTTTGACCCCGCTGTGATGAAATGTAATAAATTTCTTTGCCATTATTTAAATACTAAAAATTTTTAATGAAAAATATGATAACTTCCATAGCAACAAACAAAAACATAACGTAAAAAAATGAGTGAATATGATATGGAGGGGGTAGGTGAGGGTAGAAATAGATGAATAAGAAAAAAATAATTTAAAATTAAATTTAATAGAGACGTGTTTCATTCGTTATGCTTTCTAAGTTTCCCGTTTTATGGATAGACTACATTTAAAGATTTCATTTTTTATCACAGTATTCTTCAAATTGAAATCATAGCAAAAATATTTCTTTAAAAGGAGAACAAATTCCGCTACTAAGGTGTAAGTTGCCCATCATGATCACTTTAGAAGTTTCCAATTAGGGGAGCCAGCTTGAAGCAATGTAGAGAATCGAATCTCTTTTGACACCTAGTAGCATCGGTCCTCCCGCGATTGAGAGCGGGTTCGTGCTTATATAACCCGCTGGGACGCGACACAATTCTGCCGAGAACTAAACTTTTACGGTGTAGCTTACACCATATTTTTAAAGAAACCTTATGGAATTCCTCGTTTAAAGAGTTTTCTATATTTTATGATACAGAAATCAATACACACAATGCCCATTAAATTGGGATTTTATTTATTGAACTATCGATTTTTATAAAGCTGACAACTCCAAGCCCTGCGTTGCCCCAATAGACGCTCAAACATTTTACAAAGGATGGATTTATATTCGATCATTTACAGAGATAATTATGTCCTCCGATAGTTAAAATAAATTATAATATAATTTGTTAACATATATAAAACAAGTATACTTATTTATTTTAAATTTATAGAAATCGACTTCTATATTTTCTTTAATTTTGGTTACAGAAGTTTTTTTCTTACAGGGAATTGCAATTGTGTAAACTCTTTTATAAAACTGAGTTATTTATTTAAACGTTATTTTATATCTATCAAAATATTTTTTTATTTATGAGCCTGTAGGCCCTAAACATTTTTTTTATAATATTAGCTTTTCAATAGCTACAATAGAAAGTAATTTAAAAATGCTCTTAACGTGTTTTCATAAATTATTAAATCCTTCTATTGTAATGTGTGGTTACAATTTATTAAAACAACCTCGCTTAAAAAATAAATAAATAAATAAATATTTTGTTTAATTGCAGTTTACTCTGCAAGGATCAAATAATTTTTGTAAGCTATATGTAATAAAAAAACAACGGTTTGAGTGAATGTCAAACAGTTTGAGGGTGGATCATAACGAGTATGTGGATGGGTGGGAAGGGGGTGTCACACGAGTGTGTGATCAAGATGTATTGTAGTCTCATATCAGCTGTTGTCACTAGTCAATGGGGGTGAATTCGAATATATGTGTAGTATACAGGATGTTCGGAAAAAAACGTTTCAGGAATTCAGGAGGTTATTGCCCACATCAAAATAAGCAAAAAAGTTTTTTATAAACATATGTCCTAAAATGCTTTGTTAACCCGCTAGCCGCCATTTTGTTTTTTTACACTAAATAATTTTTATTTCCGCAATGAATCATTGTATTAAATTAATATTTGGCTTGCACCTTCATCATAGCAATACGCATTTTCAAGAAAAAAGTTATTTTTTTTCCAATTCGTATTTTCAAAATGGCTTCCATTTTAAAATTTTAAACTAAAATATCTCAAAACCGGTAAATTTTATAAAAATTTTATTAGGCACAAAAAAGTTGACAAATTTAATTATCTAACCAATGTTACCAAGTTTGTAATGATATGACAACAAATAACGGAGTTATTAAGATTTTTTCAATCAAAATTACCTCAATTTGCATTAATTACAATGAAAAATCAATGTTTGTACGCAGAAAAATCTCAATAACTCCGTTATTTGTTGTTAAATCCTTACAAACTTGGTACCATTGGTTAGATAATTTAATTTGTCAGCTTTTTTGTGTCTTGTAACATTTTTGCAAATTTTATCGTTTTTGAGATATTTGAGTTAAAAAATTTAAAATGGCCGCCATTTTGAAAATATACATTGGAAAAAATAATTTTTATTGTGGAAATGGACATTAGTATTATAAAGATCCATGCCAAATATGAAGGTCCTAGATCAATCCGTCACCGAAATAAAAATTATTAGGTGGAAAAAAACAAAATGGTAGATATCTGGGTAAATATGCATTTTAGGACATACCTTCATACGAACTTTTTTGCTAATTTTGACCCAATTAGTCATATTATGAAGTTTGGTGATGGACTTTAAAGACACCCTATATGATAATAATCAGAATAAAACCTGAAACGAAATTTCCTATGTACGATCAAAATTCGAATTTTACACGCCGTTTAATTTTATGTAAGAGGTATAAATTGGTGTAACACTTCATAAAATAAAAACGCACTCTAAGAGGGTCTAGGTTATTGATAAATAACATTTGTTACTTTTGGGAAAGTGAACATAGTTATCATAAAATTTTATTTTATAAAAAAAATTGTGTACACATTGTTATTGTCATTACTAGTCAAAATATAACTTAAACGAGGGAAATGTATTATGTGGTGAAACGTGTTCAGACATTGAATAAATAGGGATTTTTTTCCTATACTCTAAAATGGGTGAATATGTAAGTAACTATGATCTCGAAAACGGTCTTAACCACTTTTATTCAAACATTGTAAATAACCTAGTTCTGGGATAAAAAAATTATGTATATACAGATCTTTTTGCTGAAAAAAATCTTATTTGCTGATAATCTGTAATAGAAATTTAAAAAAATTAACATTGGTCTTATGGCTTTTAAAAATTATATCAAAGAAAAATTGAGAACAGCAGACTCAACTTACCACGTGCTTTAGTATAAAAAAAGTAGTTTTGAATTAGTAGCCATTACTGAACTAGATAGGCCTATATAATAAAACATTGTGAAGAGCGAGTGGGCGAAGCAAACGAGCTCATCTTGATAAGAAACAATCTTATTTTACTGTGAATGAATTATTACTGCAAAATAATTTAAGAAGTTTACTAAGCAAATGTTCGCCCCCTCTAGGTACTGATCGAGAAGTAGGTCTAGAAAAAACTGATATTAATTTTAAAATATCCAGGCTTTGCATTTTTACGGAAATGTAAAATGTTGTAGCAGGTCAATAAACTTCAAAGGTCAAAACTGTGGTGTTTGGGTAAAGCTAATAATCGTAAAAACTTAAAAGAGCTGCAAATAGTGTGTGTTTGTAATCTGTAAGCCCGCAGCTGTTTTAGGGCTCTCACCCACCCTCTTTCTTCACTTCAAAAGTGATCTTTGGATGTCGAAACAGTAAAACCATTCATTAGCTGAAGTTTCTTACGAATCGATTGATTTCACAGATATTAAACATTTGAATTTAGAGTTAATTGTTCATTTGCAAAATATAATATAACCTTGAAACTTTGTTTGACAGTATTGCACGATTTGGAAAGTAAAAACTTGTTTAAACTTTAGACACATATTTTCATCCTTAGCATAAAATCGAAACTGAGAATGTTATTTTCTTATATTTGTGAATTATCTTTATACTTACATAAGTAAAATGTGTCTATTACTATATGACTTTAGATATAATACTCTAGTTCATAAAAAAGGAAAGAAATTGATTTAATATTTTCATTATTTCCTCGAAGGTATGACCCATTAGTTATTTTTCATAAACAATATGAAAAATGAATTTTAAAGATCAGCACCAGGTTTCACTTTTATTGTTTCCCGATGACAAAAAATTTTTATTCGATGTATCCAAGCCAAATGTTAAAAGACATTTGTAACACAAAATAAATTTATATTTCAATTTAAAACAGAATATCAAATTTCAAAGTGATTAGAAAAAGCTTCATTTTATTTAAGTATTTATTCTTAGACTAATAACAGGGGCCTAAACAAATGTTTATCTTTCCTCAGATGATTACTAATTGCCAGGGCTCGGGGTGAAGAGCGACACGAAATAGGAGGTGTAGCCAAGATCACTTCTATGGTGTTGCAGTGTCACTGACGACGACTATCGTGTTGTGTTTACCCCAACAACAACGCGCCGTCTAGACTAAAAGTGGAGACCAGGAATTGTGGGCGTGAACTGGGCGGTTGCTACTTTAAAATGACGAGAGTAACGTTTGTACCAATTAAAATTGCACGATGGACAAGTTTAATAAGATAAAAATAGTTAACTGTGGAACTAAATGTTAAAACTTTATTAAGAAGTACATGCATATTCCATAGTATCTTGTTTGTTTTTTTAAAGGACTACTTGGTTAGTCCTTAATGGGACATTTTTACTCCCTAAGTGAACTCAGTATGACCTTTGTTTAGTGAAACAGAGAATTCAGATGTCCCGTATGGACACAATTAGATGACCTTATCATTAATTTTTTAAGGTAACCGACATACGGTCATCATTGGGTTTTCATTGAAAGATTCGTTAAATAGTTTAAACAACTCAATTAATTGAGTCGAAATTAACAGTGAAAGTCTCAATTTGGGAGGGTTTGAATTTTAACTAAAGAAAGTGAATTATTTAAATCTTTTGTGGACCTATTTTATGGACAATAGCTTCTGAATTACTCTCATTATATTTTCATTATGCATAACAAATAAAAAAACCAAATTAATTTCAATTGAAGGGAAATTTTAAGAATTGTCAGCCCTAACAGTGTTTCAAGCGATTGTTGAGTTCGACTACCTTACCTGAATTAACCTTACATTACCTTTAATTCAGAAGCTTCATTATGATCACGTGTACTAGGACCACATGTTATATGGCAATAAAATTACTACACGTCTTCCCAGTATCAGCTAACGCAACATCAGACCATTAAAATGATACTTTTATTATTTTATTTTGAAACAACGAAGCCCTCTGTGGTGCCTATTTTAAGGTAAATATAACTTTAAGGGTGATGTAATGAGTGCGTAAAGAATTATATAGATGTAGCTTTGTACTGTCAACGGCCAGCTGATTCATTTATCAGGATCATTAATTGATTAAAAGCAGGATCATTAATTAATTGGACATCTGGCTAGCCTGACGGTTATAGCGTCTTGGACGTCGTTCAAGGGGTGACGGATTCGATTTCCGGGGTGGCTAACAAATTTTATGGGTTTTGAATGCTTTCCCAAAAAGCGTTTGTGTTTACAATGTACAATTCTCCTGAACAAAATTTCTCTGGTATAGATATGAAAAAGTTGCCCAATTAAGAAAGATTTGTCCAGTTTGATGAATCATCAAAAAATTCTATCTTTTATCTGGATCAAACCAGCAAACCTTTAGGTTGTAAGGATAGCTCCATACAAATTCAGCTTTCCAGTAGTTTTTAAATGTTGGATAAAGTAAAATTCTTTGTAAACGAATGAAACGCCCTTATAATTTTATAAATTTACTAAATAGTAACACTAGAGTTCATTTGAATATTTTTTACAATATGGTGACGACTACCATACCGAACACCTCGACCGCTGCCCCTCCCCCCCTCCCCCCCCCCCCCCACTCACGTGAGTCACGGTGGTAAGCCGCGTCACCGCAGCGACCGCTAGTCCGACGACGTTGTAGGATTTCCCCCTGTAATCCGAGCATCCTGGAGGGCTCCTACAGGAAGGATTACTTAGCACAACAGGTAAGGAATTACCTACTGAGTATAAAGAGGGCAACTGTGTGAGTCACTTACGAGATTCCTTAAACCAAGTAGTATCGGTTTCAACTATTGATTTAATTAGGATAGTGCTACAGTATTGGGATAGTAGAAGATTACTATTAATAGACTGTTAAATTTAGGGTGAGTGACTGATGGCTGAGCAAGAACTGTAGACTCTTTGAAAATATACAATCTATAATGGAAATTTTGATTCCTTGCCTCACTGCGTTTTACGATAGTAAATTACATCAAAATCAAACACCAAGATTGATTAAAAACTTGATGTCATTACACATTATATTATAGTTATTTGAATCCAGAAACTCAATTCAAATAAATAAAATATATTTCAAATAAATTGTACCCTATTGACAATTTACAAAACATGGCACTTACGATTATTTTGTACAATCTTAGGCTATAAATAGAGCAAACCAATAACGAATTCGATTTCAGGATATCGGAAGGCTTTATAACTAACAAAACTTGTATAGTAGTACAACTAGTAAAATTCAAACTTTAACTGCACCTACATTCTGTGATATACAACATTGTAGAATCAAAATAAGTGAACTGTCTTGTTATTTTTAATTTTCTGTATAGTTTGGAATTTTCAGTTGAAAATTAATCATACAACGTTTTACTACAGGGTAGTAGTTTTTGTCATGATTTTTCGTTGGATTAATTTTTAACTACTAGGCTTACATACCCAAGTGTGTTTTCCACAGTTCACCCGAGTGCATGTCTCGATGTCCGCGTCCATGTTGGGGCTGTAAACAATTCATCAAATGCCACGTTACTACCCACATCCGGCCGTGGAACGGAAGTCGCCGACTGTAAATGTCACTTGGTAATTGCTGGTCCATACACGGGCCCCGTATGGCGCCACACAAGTAGAGGGACTTGAAACGTCACCACTTCAGTATGTATATGATTTACTGGTCCTGGGAGATTTGGTTACAAATACTGAAATGCTGTTTCCATTTCTATTAAAAGATCGTTGAAAAGCTATTATCACATTTTACAACGAAGGACAATGTATAAAGAATTTGAAAAATATGACTTGTACCAAAAGTAAACCATAAGTTTTAATGTAATTATTTTTCTATGTAGTTCCTGGGGGTTCAGTATTTGATCGGTAAACTTTTACATAAACCATCTCATTATTTTCATAGTTCTTTCTGCCTTACGCTGAAATGTTCAGCCCAAAAAGGCTTGCTCTTTTTTAAGAAGAGCTCATTCACAATTCTTGGGTCTTGCACTCTGGTATGAATTTGTTGAACTACGTTTTGAAAATGTAACGTTTTGTGGTTTACTACACTTTCCAATAGTTTTTGTTTTTATTATTTAATTATACTGTATTAGCGAAAAATTACATTGGTAGCAAATTATTGGAACTTTGAAGAGCTGTAGGACATAAACTGTATGTTTACTAGTCTTTTGGCCAGCTCCAAACAATTCCTCGTGGAAAAACCCTATATTAAAATTATAAAAAATTCCTTGGCCATAAGAGAGAAAGTTTTCCGTACCGTGCTTGCTTTGGAGTACGGTATACATATATTTATTAACTAATTTAATTTATCATGTAGGCTATGCATAAAATCCTGTTGCTTGTAGAAACTATGATCAAAAGTTAGCAAAATAAGGTAATTTAAGTACGATGAAATCCTCCAAACATAACGCCCAATATAATTCTTTGAACAGTATGGTGGCCTTTAATAACCTTGGGTGGCCACGACCTTAACGAAGGCCCGACTCAGGCAACATTCCCAGTGTTCCTTATGTGTTGCTTTATGTCCGCAAAAGATTACACACAAGTTAAAGTAATGTTTATTTTTACTTATAGTTTTAAATTGTGTGGAATACAGTTCAGATGGTAACACGCTCCGTTTCCAAGTATCGATCGCAAGATCGCGGGCTAATATCAGGTTGTCTCACATGACAGTCTCGTGATCGCATGTTGCCCTCTCGTCAATTTCCATCAACTCTGGGAAACCTTAGATTATAAGAGCTACCGATACTGAAATAGGAGATATCGTTTACTCTACACGCAAAAAGAAATAATAGAATAACTTTCAATCCAAATAATTTCCCATCCGCATAGGATCTTATTTTGATGATTGGAATAAGTTTTGTATTTTTTCTTATAGACATTCAATTTACATAGTAAATGTTGAAATGTTCATATTATGTTTATAAAGTTAAATAATTGCACCAGTGGTCATTTAACCTCATTTTATTCAGTTACTATTTTTGTTGGTGCATTAGTTTTTTTTAAAGATTGAAGCAAATTACTGGTTAGTTGTAACTATTATGAAAAGTTTGAATAATGACATTTAGTTTTACAGTGTGACGGACGTATGTTTAAAAGTTTATGGAAAAGAAAGACATGTTTGAAACAAATAGGTATACAGTAGTATGCTTCTTAAAAAAAAAACTTCAATAGCTGACAAAAATTTGTTCATTTTGTCCCAAGTCCTTAGCATATTAGACATGTTTTACGTTTGAAACTATGCTTTGATATGTTTGTAGGCCTATTTTATTGCCCTGAATGTTATTAAAATTGTTGTGATGGTACCTAATAAGTACTAATTAATGGTAGGCTATACTTTAGAGCTTTTTAAAATGTACCGTGTTACACGTTTCTTTCACTTCTTCAGCTCAGTTACAACCGCAGACAGCTGTGGCTGTGACTGATGGTCGATGACTCAGCCTCTGTAACAGCCAACGCGCTGATCCTTGCCTTATACAGACTTGGTTATTCAATATGTCGCATCTGCCATTTATCCCAGAGTGACATTTAAAATGGCTTGAAATATGTATTTTTAAATTCTGGCCATAAATTATGAAATGGAAGAACAGTGTGCTGTTGCTTTAGCACTGTAACTGTAACTGTAAGATTTATGTTTAATTATTTACTAATAAAAATACAGTATTACAAGTTGTATACCCTATTTAGTTTAATTTTTTTTGTTTCTTTCAGTTTGTTAATACACAAATTATTAAAATAAAATGTGATTTTATTTCTTTGTTTCTTTATTTTTTGCATACTTTTCTTGAAACCCTGACGCACTCTATGGCACGTATTTTCAAGTGAATATGGGTGAATTTGACGGAGCAGATGAGGTGTGGCTTTGTTACTGACAAATAACAGCTGCTTCATTTGTCAAAATCATAAGTTAATAGACCAATGACCAATGAAAGCTGAGTCCTGTTTTGAACCGTCAAAAAGCAACCGATTTTTTCAGGTTTCAACCGGCAACCAGATTTATTGAAATTGAATAATACACCACTCAGCTACCCTGCCAGTGTAAGTTTCCAAATGAAATTTTAATTTGTTTAGGATATTTTTATAGAAGTATTTATAATTACGCATTTAAAAACTTACTATATACAAAATAACGCAAGTGGGACCTATCTTTAGCGTTCATATTCATAGCTAAAAGTATTTAAAAGATTATACATTCCAAATGTGGTCCTAGTGGCCTAGTCTTAGGCCTACGTCTCTGATTTATATCCACTTGTTCGTAAAAAGCCCGAGATCGGACGGTCGTACAATACCCCAAAGGAGGGGGGGACCGTCCAAGACAAGTGACCCATTGTTGGGGCCTCCGGTGTCGCCACCAAACCCTATCAAATTTCCAATCAGCAAAGGCTCAAAGCCCCGCTTCTCTTCACAGCTGTTTTCTTCACGGGTTATCCATTGTTGATAACGCTCTTGATGCCGTGGTTATACGATCTAAAGGTAAAAAACACAGTGGAAATAAATGAAAAATATAGAACTTGCGAGAACCTAGAGGGAAAATAGTTATTTTTTACAGTAAGAACAGTTAGGCCTAAATCTGAGTTATTTCATCACCACTACTGAGGAAATAAACTTTAATTTTCATCAATACTGGTATTTAAATGATACTGAGAAAACGATCAACTCGGATGCCCACAAATTACACCATTTCAAACCTTTCAAAAATTACAATATTTAACCGTTATGAATCTATAATATTGTAAATGTACATGTACTAAGAACCACGTATTCACTCGTCTGTTATGGCAAGATAGTTATAGTCACAGAAAGAAATAATGGTTGTAAATTTAACAAAACCGTTTTGTTGAATTAATTTAACAAATAGTCTATATTTGTAAACTCAACAAAGTCATTGTTGAATGTAACAAAGCACACTTTGTCATATTAACCATCTCAGTTTTGTTGCATTTTATTTTGTTAATTTCACTACTTGGTTTTGTAAATAAATAATAAAAAAAACTCTTTGGTTGAAACTAACATAACTTAATGTTTGTTTTAAAAACAATATTTGTAATAACCATTCCAGTTTTGTTGAAAAACTGTTTGTAAAACTTACTATTTGGTTTTTATGTTAATTTAAAGATTTAATGATTGCAAGCCTAATCATTTCAAACGAGGAAAAATATAAAATTAAAAGTCATCTATCATACTAACTAAAAACATGATGAAGTAGGCAAGGCCTATAATATAAAACAATGTGAGTATCAGTTAAGAACAACGTCAATGATTATACAATCTTCATATTCCACAAATTTTAGTCAAAATAAAATAAAAACAATACTAGATAACAGAGTAGAAGGAACATAAAGCTGTGAAAAATCTGTCATTCTACCATTGCTAAAACGATAATGTTCTAATAAAATTTCGCTTTCTACCATTAACATCTTACATACATTTACATATGATACATGTTATTAAGACATAGTGTACTTGAGAAGATAGGCCTACTCGGAAAATGTGTTGAAGAAAACTTGAGTATCAGCTGCATCAGAAATCGCTTTCAAGAGCAGAGAGGCGTAGTCAGTCAAGACAAGGCGCACTAGTCCTGAGGTCGCAGGAGCGAGACATGCCAGCGGCAGGATCTTTTTGCTGCTTTTAACAAAGTGATTTTGTAATTGTGACAAAACCAGTTTTTGTTAAATTTATTATATCAAGTAGGTCAATTTGAAAAATTCTAAAATATCTAGCCAACAAAATATTAATAAAATGGATTTTCACTTTGTTGCACAAACCAATTTTTAATGATAGTATAACTATTTTTTTCATAAAAAAAAAAACTTTGTTGATGTAAGAAATCAAAAACAACAACATATTCATAGTAAGGAAAGCGATAAATTTAACAAAAATATTTGTTGTTAATATAGCAACAAAGTAGTTTTGTTAAAGCAACAATTTTTTGTTAATACTACAATATCATTTTTCTGTGTGTACAAGGTATAATAAAAATTAATGTAATTGTAAAAAAACGTGAAATTTAATTTTATTTACTATTAAAAACTAATTTGTAACATATACAGTACTAACTGTTGCTCGTCATTTGGTTGAATTTATCTGATAGATAATAAAACTCTTTTAGAGCAAAGAAATATTTCCCCTTAAGAATCATATCGAAACATCGAGTTGACAGTGGTAGCGCCCGCGGTAATGAAGGAATTTTGATTTTGCAAAAGCTTTTCTTAGTGAACACCTACGAGCCAAGAGGAACGTCCATGTCAAATTTCAACCCCGTGAAACTCGTGAGACCGCGTGTAGATAGTTTAGATTAATTAATAAGACATATTGAAAACAAGAATGCAATGGGCTGAAAGTTATTAATTCAATATGTTAGCAATAATTCTTGTGGTAGTTTAAACAAAGTATTAGCACATTGAGTTTTGCCCTTAACTTAAATTAAAAATTGTTAATGTGAACATAGCTTTACATTTGCCAAACTTTACGTATGTTTTTTAACCAAACAATAGTTTTTTATGTATAATTTAATATCACATCAGAACTTTAGACCAGAAAGTTTGAAAATTTCTGTAAGAGAATGACCAACAGTGTTCAGATTGTAGCCTATAGAACGCCAGGAAATCATATTTATGGCGAACCAAACTTCAAAAGAAGCGTTGATTGTGTCAGTGATCAAAAGGATGAGATTATACTGCCGAATTCCTTTTGATCAGACAGATTTTGTAAACATAAAATTAAATGAAATTTGGCCTAGAAAAAACCTTGCAATTTATAATTGAGTGTTCATTTTATAAGTAAATGTTGCAAAACAATATTTTAATAAGAACAAGAGTTTTATAGTTAATTCAGATTTTAATTTTAGTTATTAAATCTTAAAACTCTCAATACAAATATTTTTTTTAAATACAAGCCTTAGGTTTAATATAATGGAAAAATTATAAAAAATTTGTACCTATCAAAAACAATTTCGTATTAGGAAGATAACCATCCATAACTTATATCATAGGTTACACATCACTAAAAATATTAAAATACTTTAAATATTTTATGGATGAAACATGATTTTTAACACATAGCCTAGTTATAACATAGTTAAAAGTTATGGATGAAACAAACATCACGAGAAAACATGGAGAATTATTTTTAATTCTATGAATATAGGACAGTAACTGAAAGTTATAGCAGTCAACTATAATAATCCTTAATAACCTTTCCCTAACGAAGTTTACGTAAGTTAACAAACTCCTATTAAAAACCTAAACTTGCCCTTTCAATTTAAACATCCATGTGACAGTTCGTGTTTTATGGGTTTTACCATAATTCATTAAAAGTTCTTCAGGGTGTAAGAAGCATACTATATTTTACATATTTTATATTTTATGAACAATTAGGCCTACTATATTTTACAAATAAATATATAAAAAAATATACGCCTAAGTATAGATTAAGTGTAACGGTGGAAATCTTAAATATTTTATAAATATTTTCACTCAATCAAAACTATATCAAACCATGTAAATCCAACCACATTTATAACGAAGTATTTTCAGTGAAATTATTCTTCATATATGTGTATATTGAAAATCTGTCTTTTCAAATTACAATGACCACCAACAAATTTTGTACCAGTACTATGCACAAAGCTATGTCTATTGAAGTATGATAGGCGTATAAGTAAAATATGTTCTTCACCGTTGATCAAAATTTCTGACAAAGATCTAAATCGTTTTTCACAGTGTTATTATAGGGTTTCTCGGTTTCATGGTGGGTTCCTTGATGGAAAACGGAGAAGTTTTACTTCGTAAAAAGTAATTTAAAGAAACATAAGTGCTTTATGCGTATGTTTTTTTCAGCTATAGTCTACATTTAGACCCCTTTGTAAACTAATATATTTTTACACATTGACAGATTTGGTACCATAGTAATTTCACCAACATGTATGGAATGTTGCAGGCCTATAATGCTAAAAACGAATAACAATGACCAGTAATTTTTTGGAAATGGAATGTGATGCATTTGAGCTCTCAAAGAGCACATTAAAGTATTTCAAATACATTTTAGACAAACTCGTTCAAACCTGCGTGTAAGAAAATCACAAAACGAGGCTCCACAACATTTAATGACGCTCACAAAACAGTTTACCTGTCGTTGGGGCGCTCGTTTTCACGCAAATGTTGTATAATAACATAGCAGTAAAAATTTACACGAAACATTTCGTATTTCTCTTCTCATGGGATTATGTCAAAACAGTAAATGTATTCTCAAAACGACTATAGCAAGAATGAAAATGATATATTAGTGAATACACTTATAATTAATTGCTAAGTCTCGTTTTGCCACTTCAAGTTTCAGGAATGAAACCTAAAATATGTATGTGGTGAAGAGGATATTGATTTTTCATATATGAATGAAACATAGTGCAGTAACATACTCCTAGGACCAGGGTGACAAATGTAAAAATTAATCAAATAATTTGATAACAAGATCATTTCTTCTTCATTCATAAAAAATTCTATAGCAAAGTTATTTATCAGCCAAACAGTTTTTACAATCATTGGGTGAACCATCAACAATATAGAAAAACTCTCTTAACTGTAAATAAAACAACTTTTTAAATTAACTCTTAATATATATTTGAATATTATAAAGGGGATGATATTAAAATTTTCATCTTGTAAGATGATCAATAATTATTTAGGCTACCTAAAGTTACAAGTATATATTATTACTAAAAAACTTTGATATATTCTCTTCAAATACCTAACCTCTTGTCTTAAACTTTTATTTATACTTTTACGTATTTTTAGCGAATTTCCCATAGGGAATAAGCTATTACCGTAGGTCTCATGGTAAGACCTAAGCCCTGGACCATGTTACTTTTTTGTTTTTAGGTGCCCAGAGACCAAAAATAATAGTCATTAAAATTTATATATATATATGTGTGTGTGTGTGTGTGTGTGTGTGTGTGTGTGTGTGTGTGTGTGTGTGTGTGTGTGTGTGTGTGTGTGTGTGTGTGTGTGTCCCTAGACACGATAACTCTCGTAAAAATGGTCCGATAGACACCAAATTTGGTAGAGATGTGTAATCCTACGTTTATTCGGATGAGTTCGTAAACCAGACATATCGACCTATCGGAAGGGGTAGTTTTGGGGGGTTTAGCTCATAAAAACACACAATTTAGCATTTTGAAGCTTTGCTCTATCTCCATTGGTTACCGAGATATTAAAAAGTCTAAAGACAGTACGTTGTATTTTGAGGCTCCAATGTTAATCTTAATTATGGAGAATAAGGATGTGTTAATATTTCACTTATTAACCAATGTTTTTGATGAAACTTGGTATTCAGCTTCATTTGGTTGAGATTCATCCATTTATGGTAAAAAATCTTGGTTTTTTTGTGCCTATCATGGCAGCAAACCTGCATACTCTTTTCCCATGTTAATACTATGGAGAATAGGCAAACTCCTTTGGCAATGGACAGATATTGATGAAATTTAGTGTATGGCTTCATATGGTCAAAATAAATTTTTTTTATGGTAAAAACCTACTTTTAGTATTCCCCATGGCAGCATACCTGCATACTCTTTCCCTACATTTATCATAAGGAGATAAACATTTATTTCCCTATTTATGAGCTTCTGATGACTTTTGGTTTACAGGTTTATCTGGTCATAATTAATACTACTAATTTGGAAATTCGCTGAGTACGCAGGTCTGCTGCGACGGGGGTATTAATGTTGGTTTTATGTTTTACCCTGGTACATTCTCAAATTAATTGTTTTATTTACAAAAAAATTAACTATTGATTAAAATTTTATTTTATTCGTATTATTTTGAACTATGACTTTCCCACAAATCCAAACAAGTTTTTGAACTCTTTGTTGAAAGCAAATAGTCATCTTCATCAATTTATATCACATTATAATGAATAAATCCATTATATACAGTTCAATTAATTAGATAATAATTCATATAACAACACGACTACAAAACTAAACCATTTATTCAATACTTTAAATATTGTTTTAATCTGTATGAGTTCCTTAATTTTTTATGTACTTATATTGTACATATATTGAAGTTCGAACCTCCCAAAAAATAAGGTTACATCAATTTTATAAAATTAATATAAAGACAACAAAGACTATACCGTGACTAAATAAAGTTAATACACATAGGACTTTACAATAGCGATACCTAAAAATATTTAGAACTAAAATGCATACATAGAAATATACACAATTTATTATTGAAGTCTATTTATTAAAAATAGAATAAATTAATTTATTTCTTTGATAAAACGCCTTAAGTATGTGTATTATTTTACGTAATTATAAAACTGCACTATCAACCAGGTTTCTTTTTTAAGCAAAAGCACCGTATGTGAAAAATCAATTAATCTAAATAAAGACAAGAAACAGCCCTAGTAACAATCACCCGCTGTAAAAGGCACGGGCATTACAACAGGTGACAAATCCTCTACTTTGGGAAGATTAGGCCACTCTAATCCCTAAGCCCCCAATTTTGGCCTTAGCAATCGAAAACCTCTTTCAGCTGTTTTAATAGAGATCTATCTCATCTAGATATTTTGTAACTCCTGTAGAAGTGTTTGTGTAAGATTGAAAGATGTGTTGTAGTGCCATTACCCACATTAATTTGTATGTCGATAAAATATTATACTTTTTTACAACAACCTTGAATATAGTTTATTGCTACAAGACCTGTGGCCCAGTATGGCATATTATATCATTTTGTTGTTTTTTTGGGACGATCCCGTTTATAATAGTAGGTTTCAACACTAGGAGAAAAAGTGGCACTTTTTGGTGCTCAATCGTGCTAAAATCAAAGCGCAGCCGAGCTTTTAAAAACGATTAAACACCAAAAAAGACACTTTGGTTCCGAGTAATGAACAATGTTTTTTATCATGATGTTGAATTAGACTTTTTATCGTTGAAAATTCTAACTATAAAAATGTATTTTTGAGGTTATATATTTATAAAGTTAATAATATGTAGTAATTACATTTCCGTTATTTACAAACATTGTTTTTATAACATTTGATTATTTTAATCTCACTATTTTGCATTTCAAAATTGATAAAAATAATAATTATATAGGCCTACTTAGCAAACGGTTGACTTTTGAGTCCTAGGACTTAAAAACATCACAGATGGTTTTTCAAGTCCTAGTACAAAAAGCTACGTTTTATGTACTATTGAGAGAACAAAAACAGGCTGATTTCTTGCAGAATGATAAAAACATACTTTGAGAGATGTAGGCCTATCGTAAAGTTTATTAAAGAATTGTATTCACTTTTGCAGCTGGTTTCCCAACAAGAAGCAAATGATTTTTCCACTAAATGGCTTACATCGCATACCAAGTTTGCTCCTTACATCCTATGTACTACAACAAACAACATCTCTCATGGAAGGGGATGATCAAAGATTGGGGTGAAACCACTTTAGATAACTTCATTATCTCTCTGACATTACTGCTTTGACATTAGGAATTGATCACTTTAGCAATTAAACTTTACTATTTGTACAGTGATAATGCAAAATAATTTAAGAGTTTAAATTTGTTAAATTGTATAAAATTGGACATCCACGGAAAGTTTTACAGTAAAAAGGATTTTTATTTTTAATTATGTTTCGGGGAATATGGTTTTATATAGCTATATTTTTATTTAATTTAATTTTTTAACTCTTGAAACCATCCATTGAATAAATAATTTATGATGTTATTTACTTCATCTTCATGTATTAGAGAAAGTGTAAAAAATCCACATTATTCTTATTTTAACAGGCCCCCTAATTTTTTAAGAATATACTTGCTATTATAGAATAATTTTGAAAACTTATCACATTAATGTCAAATGTGGTTGGAAGTTAAACCGTATAAAAATAGTTATAGGATAAGTAAACAAAATGGTTACCAGCATTTAAAACACAGTGTCACAGGTGTTTTGTCAAGAAACGCGTTTCAAATACCATTATTATTAAATATTTTGACCATTTACATTAAATCATATAATAATATCATTATCTAACACCTATTTCAGTTAAATTTAATATACTTTTTAAAGGATTATAAAATAATAAATTTTTACAGTCTTATTCAACCCTTACAAGTAGAAACACTTTCGAATAATAATTTATTTTTTCAATTCGCACTTTAACATTTTTTTATGCTACTACGTAACCTTTATTAAACTCTTTCCAGCTAACTAATAAATCGGATCACTGACATTGCTCTGCCAGCCTCCTGTACCACATGGTGTGTGGTCTTCAGCAACAATGGGAAACTTATCTTGCCTACACAAGATTTGGATTGCTCCTATTGTCCTTTGTTGCTGGTTCAAATTATTGCTTCATAATTTGACAATGAAATACAGTTCTTTTAAGATTTCAAAATTTCCAATCTTTCCGCTATACTTTTTTTATAACGATGACTCTACATGCACAGTATTTATTTACATTATATGGAATAAGCATACAAAGTACGGTAATATGTTTAAACCACTAAAAAGAGTTCCGTGCTTTATACTTATAGTAACTATCACATATATAAATAAAAGATACACTAGTCTATAATACCAAGAATCTAATTATAAATTTTAATATGTGACCAGAATACCGTTTACTCCTTAAAATTATAGCTTGATTCATTTTATTTTATTTTTCATAACTGGAGAAACTTTTTCTTTCGACCTATCTGTAATTGTTTCTCCTAAAAAGTTTTATGAAATTTATTGATGAAGTCTGCTACAAACAGGAAAATAAGATACAAAGTTTATAATAACTTAGTTATAAATAACAACCTACAATAACCCCTACTTTATTGAAGCTTACTACCCAAAATTGATCACATTTGAATAATTGACACATAGCTCATTTATAAATATTTAACACTAATACTACTTTTAACAGTTTATCAGGCGTGAGACGTTTTCTCCCCCCTCCCTGTTTGTGTCCTAGAGGGATGCGACAGCTATGGTGATGACGGACGTTCGAGTCTAGATCCGCTTACAGATTGTGCTATCATAAAAGAACAATTTACGTGCCACCAGCCCCTCCGACGATAATATCTGGCACTGGCATCGAGGGGAGTTAGGGGCACGACAATCAATGTAGAACCACCGCTGTTTGGGGGATTACGAATTAAACGATCACTTAATTACAATTGCTGAAGAAATAGAATTTATTATTTTTGCGATATTTGTAATGTAAGATTCCATGATTAGTTCCAGAAGTATTTTGGCGTTAAAAAACACACATCCTACATATTTTTCTTATAAAAAATCACACATTAAACAATCGTTTCTCTTTGTTTTGAACAAGTTCTACAGAATACATTACAGGACTTTGAATCCAATGGTTGCCGGTTCGATCCTGAGAAAAGTTAGTAGATTTTTAAAGGTTTGTTTCCGGTCCGAGTTGTTATTTTTGATATTAGGCTATCAATTAATGATGTTTTCTAACAGCTGGACAGTGTTGGATTAAAAAAGACAGGGGTTTGGACCGTTCTCTATTTAAAAAATCCACTAACGTAGATATAAAAATAAAAAAGTAGTAATAACATTTGTATTTGCACTTAAATTATTGTTTATTTCAACATTTTCCAGGGCTTCTTATCACTGGATATAGAATTTTTTGTAATACCAATTATTTATAAACAATAAGAATTGTATACAAATACACGATTGTAAGGCTTATTAAAAGAAGATGTTAAGTATGGTGAGTTTGTACAAAATAAGGCCCTTGTTAAAACAAAGATGCCAGCAAAGAGAACCAGCAAATGATTGCGATAGTCTTTAGGAAGAACAACAATGTTGTTATACAATACCATTTTATCCAATATGGATTTGTTTAAATACATGTAAATATAAGTAAGCTTTGCATGCGATTTAAACAGTTTATATCAAATAAAGCCCTTGTTAAAACAAAGATAGTTTGAAGACGTAGAGAACCAGCAAATGCTTGTGATAGTGTTTGGTAAGGTGTTTCATGTTAAAGTCTCTGTGGCTGACGTCATGCCGACATATGACATAGTCTGAGTGACACATGCCTATGAAGGCGGCAATTTACTGTTTCCGGTGGAACAGGAAGCGATGAGGGAGGGTGACGTCAGACGGGGTGGTTTCATAATTCCTTACGTCTGTTCTAAATGTCGATTATGTTTGAAAGCAGGTTCTATGATTGAATATTTACAAGGATATTTTTTTGTCGGTTTTTCAATAAGTTACTTATAAGACCATATTAAATATCAGTAAATTGGTTTTCTCAATCATAAATTCTGTTAAAAAAGGAAGCGATTTTAGTAGGGTGAAGAAACAAAAAAGTGTTGGTACTGCATGTATAAAAGAACCCTTAATCTACCATTGGTCTAAAGTTACTGAAGAAAACCAAATGAAACGTTAAAGGGACCAAAACATAAACGATTAGTAGAAGAAGGAAATTTTCAAAGGAAACAACAAAATTTCCTAGTGTAGGGCCTATCTAGATACACTAGCATAAATTGTTTTTAATTATCTATGAATATTTTTGCAACTTTTTGAAAATCCTATTACATTTTTACCTGTCTATAATTGGTGCTCGAGTAACATTTTATTAATTTAAGGAAATTAGTAGACTGTAAAACTATAAAATCTCGAAAATCCAGGTGACATTTAAATTTTTCTAACATCTTTACATTTAAACAATCAATGTCATGTCACGAATATTACGATATAATATTTTTTATTGAGGTGGTGTACCGTGGTGTACTCAGTAATACTTTAATCCCTAAGTATTTTTATTTGAACATATTAATAACCACATTAAGAAAAATGGGACTTGAGATGATAACTTGAAAAAACTTAAAATAAATAGGATCTTTTAGAGTTGAGTTACCACCCCATTTCATATTGTATAGAATGTTTGGATTTCAATACTTTCCCTTGCAGGCTGACTGATCACTTGTAAATTCAATTCCTCCACACCGGCCAGACTGACAGGGAGGGGAAGGGTTCCACACACATGTGGCGAGGGGAACTTCGCACCTTACAATGGACAGCTCGGCGGCCAACCCCGCACCGCTAGCTACGAGAGGGTGCCACCAATATCCACGTCCCATTCTGCTTTTAAAATGTTGTACTGTCCCCCCTTAAATTCAACACGCTTATATTTCTATACAATATATGAAACAGTGTTTCTGCGTATCGCTTGTTCTACTATATCAATTTAGAACTCATTTAAAGCAACTGCATTGTTTCTGATTCACTTAGTTAAGAAATGAAAAAAGGTTGGTTAGATTATACAATTAAAGAAATTCTGAAAATTTTATAATTGTTTACTTATATTAAAAACGTGCAATCTAACTAAAAGTGCGTTTTAATTCTTTGCATTCTGATTTGAAACTTAGTCGTTTCTGTTAGGTCAGTGAGTATGTGAAATTCAACTCAAAATGTGATTTTTATTTTCTAGCGTTATTATAAAACAAACCCACATTTTATATATTTTTTCACTGTACAGTACTTCTAAGTTATCGATTATATAAAAATGTTACATATCAAGTGTGCCTTGTCATCTGCCGAAATAATTTATCCATCCAAACGATTGATATTTAAGTCTTAATATTGTTACTGTTTGACAAAATGTTTTTAAAGTAAACACCTTATATGATAATTTTATTCTACGTATTAATCGTAATTTACAAACAATACAGAGAACTACTAACGGATTTAAGTTAATCAACGATAGTTTTATTGGATCTTTATGAACGGTATGTGTAGCACAGACAAGTGCTTACGCATATTCACTATTCTGCGGTGTGTCAAAGAACGTTCATAAACTTGTACCATAGTGTAGTATGTAGAGTGAAAACTATGAATAGTTTGGCCATTAAATCGAAATAACTAAAATTCGGGCGGTAGCATAGTGATGAAATATGAGCAGTCATCGTTTAGTCTCGGTTTATTCAGCAGATAAGATCATAATGAAGCCAAGCAGTGCGGAACTCCCCCTGGGTCACGCCCCTCGCCAGCCACACACATACCTGCACACATGTACACTGTACAACGATCAGCCACCACGTGAGTGAGTACATCTCAGTGGTTAATTTATTCTTATTTCGTATACATATTGATTTTTTAACACTACAAAAGTTAAAAATAACAATTATAACAATTACTATTTCTTCATCGTTGAAATCAATGAGCGGGCTCGCTCACTCCGCTCAATTTCCTCTATGCATAGAAAAATATCGATTAAAAATAACATATGTTAAGGGTTTTAAGTAAGAATCTGTCTCGTAAAACATGCCCCCGTAAGAATAAGAAGGGAATTGCAAAGCCAGTGGGGTGGATCCTTGATTTATTCTCAAACAAAAGTAAGCGTGCAATAATCTCAAGCATTTTCCTTTCTCATTGCAAGAAAAATAGCTTGCTATGTCCAGCTGCTTTGCGTGTTTTTGTAACATACAAACAAATAAAGCAAAACACTCATTTTTTATTTAAATTTAAATATAATTGGCATTCTGATACTGTATCCACAAGATACTGTATCCACAAGAATGTTTAAGGCGAAGTTGTTACATTTTTATTTTTCAGTTTGTTAAGTTCTACACGTCGTAGGCCTACTATATTAGTTAGATGGTGTAAGTACAGTTTTTACGCGGTGGCTTTACACACCATTATACATAGTAAAAAAAAACATTTAGTATGGGGTTGAGCCAGGCGAACGAGTCATTCTAGGGCAAGGGAGCCAAGCAATCTTGAATATTGGCAGTATCGTAAGATTTCTTTTACTAAACTTGCCATGGTATTGCACGATAGCTGTAGGCTTGTGAAACTTTTACGTTTTTAATAATACCTAATATTTTTGTGAGTCTCATTTCTGGAAACTTTATTTCCACGATTAATGTTATATTTTTTCAGTCATCATACCACTTCATAAAGAGGCCTGCCTCTTTTAAATTAACGTTTTTCATAAATTGCCACAGACATCCAATGAAGCTTGGTGCACCATTATTACACTGAAGTTGTGGTTATATCCTTTAAGCCTTAAGAGATTTGAACAGAGTTTAGATTTTGCAAAATACATAAGTTACTTTTTCACTATCGGACTTTTAATTTACACCATTATATCGATGGTAATAAACAAATACGGCAAAATAGATCGTAAAAGTAATCTTTGATATTTACTCGGTAGGCTACAACTCACACAGCTTTAAACTTCTTAGCCTATGATTTAAATTGCATTATATTAAATATCATACGCATACACATTACCCTACTTATGTCGATAAAAAGAAAGACGCTCATCATCAGAACCAATACGTTCGAACTTAAATAATGTGTTTTTGAAGAAATCACATGCTAATGTGACGTAGGCGAAGCACAATATGAATAAAATTGTGAATAAAAATGTGAAAAATAAAATTGTGAATAAAATTACAGGTAGCGGCATCCCGGTCTTGTCATAGCATTCTGGTTTTGTCATCACGTGGTTGTGGTGTGTCAGGTTGTGGTTAGATTTAAGCATTGTCTCGCGCGCGTGTTTAATTGACGTAGGCCTATATTTTAATTGGTACTCACTTAATCCCCAACGCATAATCCTCGTTATTTAATTTAGTGTTTTGAATTTTGCTGTCTGGTATTCTGTTTATTTATCAACCCTAAGTTTTTATGAATCTAGTATTTTTATTTTTTGCAAAAAGTAATCATACGACTGGCTATAGGGCTTTTTGTCACTGTCCAATTAATAGGAAGGTCCATTAATTGCTGCAATTAATAATGATCAAAAATTATCTTCACGACGGAATATTTAATGATAATTTGATATCTTTAATTCAGTCCGATAAAAATCAATATGTAATTTTAAGTCATTTGAAATTGAAACTAACATATTTTGCTGTTAAAGGGTATTTTTTCTCCTGTATGGGATAACACTCATGACAAAATATATGTCGATAAATACGCGTAGCATCTTGCTTAATGTTAAGAGGAATTATTTTTAAGAATCAGTTACTTTCAAAATTTAATAGGTTTACCATGAGAGTTATTTGCTTCCTTTTAACAATTACGGAAATTGATATTGTTTTCTCCAAATTATAAAGACTTTAAACTTGAGATCTTTTGCATAACCATGAGACTTGCAGTACTTCCTCAGACGCCAGTTTTATTTGTGCTAGTCGATTTATATATGGAAGCACTTAGGTATTTCCTTGGAGACAATAAGAAAACACAAAACCGGTAGAGCTGATGCGAACATAGATAACGCCCACAGACGACACGGCCTGGCGGGGCGTAGGTGGCTTATGGTGCACTTGTTCCTCGAATTACACGTGCAACAGAGAGAATAACAAGGACAGCAGAAAAAATGTGCAAGCTAATCTCAACACGTCACATCATGTCTCAGCATGACCTGACAGTTAAAACAAGAATGAAAACCAATTAGTGAATTTGTAATTAAATCGATCAATTAATTCAAGCTACAACCCATTCGACAAAACAATAGGGTATTCATAAAAGAAGTGCGACTCTGCATATGTCATTAGTTGGAACAAGAGGGTCGTCTGGTGTGTAAAACGACGATAGTCTTGACGGCCGCATAAAGTTAACTAGTATCTCGAATGTGTGAGCTTTAGGTTGACTCTTTAATCTTTACAGCTGATAAATTCATCCTTCAGAGATAAGGAACAACCTTCCCACAGCCAATTACTGTAACAGCCAAGAGACAGCTAACAATCTTATCACTAGAATATAAATTATATTGGTTACGTCTTTAACATCGATTATAAGGATGTAGCCATAACTTTGTTCAAATAGTGAACCCTTCTGTCTGCATCAACAAAGTTTTTGTAAAGCAGTGTCAGAGTTTAGTGCTCGTAGTAAGTTTTATTGTAATGATTTAAAAAAATCTGATATGTCTGGTGTAAAAGCCATAAGATGTATGGAAATACAGAATACGTAATGCCTATATAGAGATAATATATTATATGTTAATAGGTTGAAGAAATTGGAATTTTATAGGCTAACAAACTTTCATTAAACAAACATAAGTTCATTTCATGACAAAAAAACATAAAGTTTTCCCTCTAACAACCTAATTTCTATCCTAAAATTTACTTTTCAGACAATCTTCAAGGTTTGTTAACTCTATAATGATATTGTTCGAAACAAAATACGTCAGTAAATAAGTGAATTTAATCCAAAGAAACAGCGGGAACTAAATGAGAATCTTGATTGAATCTGAAACCGGAGCTGGATCCCTCCCTAGAACCTCGCCGAGACGGGCTCCTCTCCTTGGATAATCAATCAAAACAAGTCGGGGAAACATATCTGATTTCTTACATCTTCCCTTTTTATATCAATATTTACCGTTCCAAATTGTTCCTTTTTATAAAAACAATTCAAATAAAGTGAAGGAGAGTTTTGAATCCATGTTTCAAAAGGTTTTTCAACAAATATTCACACCAGTACCATTTATAATTGCAATATCCAACAATTTACACCATACATTAAAAACTTAAACAAATTTATAAAGATAAATATAATATTTTTTATCTCTATGTTGAAAATAGAATAGGTGCATAAAGGTAATTTCCTAGGATGACCTATAAACATAGAATGACTGAAGTTTTTGTAACAAGTAATCTCGATTTATTTGGTATTACTGTGAGCATAAAACTATTGCTTAAATTACACCCAATTATGTTTACCTAAGTAGTCTTTAAAAGCTTCCGAGTCTTGTTTCTTCTAGTCTGCATTCAACATAATATGAAAGAAAAGATACTATATAACCATTGACTTTGTACACATAGTCAATGATATATATATATATTTTTTTTTTTTTTGAGGGAGAGGCGGAAAAATGCATTACGCACACAGGTGGCCAGCCTGTAGTGTGGGGCTCCCCTAAAAAACGGGTTTAACCACTAAAAAACCTCCTCTACTCTTTAGGAATCTAACCTGGAATTGTTTATCACATTACGTCAGGCTAGGCCTAAATTTGGCTTACGCCCGTGGGGCTCGCTCCTTATCCAGCCGCTCGATCAAGGGGTCTGGGCCACTTCGCGGTCCAGATCGGTTTTCTTTTCCAGGAGGATGCCCCGGACGAACAGTGACAAACAATCCCAGTTGCCCTCATCCTCCAAAATCTTTTGGCAGACCGAGTCCACCGAAAATGCACCAAAGATTTGTGTGGCCTCCAGGCGGGGCCCTTCCCAACGGGGACAGCGGAAGAATGTGTGTTCCGCGTCGTCGGGAACACCCGGGCAATAAATGCAGTCCGGTGAACCGGTCTTTCCCATCCGGTTCAGGTACAACCGAAAATAGCTGTGACCTGTCAAAAATTGGGTCAGGTAGTAGTCCACCTCCCCATGCCGCCGTTCCACCCATGGTTGGACCTGCTTGATAAGTCGCGCAGTCCATCGTCCTCGGGTGTCGTGCTCCCAGCCGTGTTGCCACTGCTGTAAGGTTCGGGAGCGCTCTTCTGTTCTTGCCGTGTCCTTGCCTATCTCGCCTTGTCTCTGATAAATCGCTTTCCTCTCCCCTGCTAAGAGCTTGACAGGGATGACTCCGGCGACCACCAGGACGGCAGGCTCGGACACTGTCCGGTAGGCGGAACACACCCGAAGCGCAGCTTGACGCTGAACCCGGGCGAGTCGCAACCTGTAGCACTCCTTATCTAGAGCGCCTGCCCACACCTCTGCCCCGGAAAGGAGCACGGACTGGACCGCGGACATCAACAGACGTCTTCTGCTGGATCGGGGACCCCCGACATTGGCCATCAGCCTACTAAGGTAAGTGACTACCTTAGCGGTCAATGATAGTCAATGATATAACTGTTAAAAAAAGATATAGTAGTTATTTGGGTAGAAATGTGTCTTATATAAATATTTTCATACTATCTAAATATGAAAACAACTGAGTTAGAAATTGATTAAAAATAATTTTCACAAAGTATTTTAATGATATATTTTAATATTTTAAGGATAAAAGATTCGAGGAGTGAATATTTCTTTATTTTACATTCAAACAAGAAATGAAATGGCTTATACGTCCATATACCTCAGTGATTTCAATGCACCTCCTGTAAGAAAGGAGGATTACTCAAGAAAACAGGTGCACTAAAATCCACCTTAATCCTTAATCCTCCAAGCACGCTTAACAGACCCATTCTTACAGGTGCTTGTCTAAAATGAGCACTCACTTTTCAAACCTCATTTTAAATTGTTACCAATACCAAGAAGAAAGAACATGAACAAATTAACAAATTCATATTTTAGATAACTCTAATTTCATAATTTAACATAACTCTGATGAAGATGGCCACAGTGCCATCGAAACTGTTAGTTAAAAATAAATAAATAAATAAGCCTTTATAAAATCCTAAAAAAGCATTTTATTCATAAATAAATATGGCTTATTTAAGTTTAAGATCAGAAACATGAACAAAACTGATAAAATATTTACCACTATAGAATTTCAACAGTATAATCTCTGGGGTTGATTTGATGACTATTTCATGTTATGTATCAAGGTAACAATTTTTTGGAACTAAAAAACTACAACTGTATAACATTGATAAAGTTTTATTCATTAATCAAAACTACTCTAACTACTAATTATATATCACCCAAACATTGTAGTAGTCAAGTGTGATTTTACATTGAAGTACACAGTTATTTGAGCACATTTTCATACTTGAACTCTGAGCGATAAGAATGCCCCTTCCTTGATTAGCAGCAGTGTATTTGATATCCTTTTGTCGATGAGGACATAGTGTTTGTCATGGCATTATCGATTGCCAATGATCGATACCACTCGATGTTTCAGACATTTCCATGACCGACTCTTAATATAATATTAAGAAGTAATAACCATTAAAAGTCTCTCTTGTTAATCACCCGAACCAAACTGGTGTTCGATGGGTTACTCAACAAATTATATTAATGACACTTTTTAACTTTCTTGTATTTTTCAATACACATTTTTGCTACTGTAGCCAATATGAACTACCCAAATATACCTTAATAGTTAATAACCTTAAAGTTAAACATTTAACAAACAATCTTATTATACATATAGTAATCACATTATTTTTAATTCGTTAATTGTTAACAAACAATAAAAAAAATTAATACATAAGACATTGATTAAATATTTATCCAACATCTGTTCAAATGTGGTTCGTATACATTTTAGTTTCAATTAGCATAATGAAAAGTTCAAACTAAACAAGGAGAACATCGACCAGTAGAGAGAGAAGAACCAGCTTGATGTTGATAATATTCCCTTTTCTCCTACAACATATCGATTTTGTAATTTGTGATGAGTATCGACAAACTAATGGGAGAAGAGAAAGCACTGCGAGTGCGAATTACAAAACAGACATTATGTTGAATCTTTCTAGAACAATTAGTCATTTATTATATCTCAGAAAACCTTCACTGAATTGGTTTCATTATTTCTAAACAATCCTTTTAGTAATTGCAATTAATTGTTAGTTGTACAAATATTAACTTTTGTTTAATTTGAATAACGAAACTGGAATACAATAATAGACTTATAGAATGGCTAAAAACCTTGATTTATTTCCGAAAAAAAGTCACTTACGTCAGCTGAAGGAACAAAACATTAATATTATTTTAGAAGTATTTATATTGAGAAATAGTATTTTTACTGCAAGTTATCAACCTTTAAGCCACCTGATATTTAATATACTAATATGTAGAACGAATGATAGCTTGGTAATCAAGGTACTGAAAAT
This sequence comes from Neoaliturus tenellus, assembly GCA_030545055.2. Lineage (NCBI taxonomy): Eukaryota > Metazoa > Arthropoda > Insecta > Hemiptera > Cicadellidae > Neoaliturus > Neoaliturus tenellus. The sequence goes on along the minus strand of CM061531.1, from coordinate 279,381,969 downwards.
ACAAAATATGCATAAATGGCTAGACAAGTCATTTTATAATACCTATTTTTGGTATTGTTCTCATTTGGCATTACAATCCATTTCGATAAATTTTAGGAGAGAAGAATTTGTATTGTAAAAACTATTGTCAATATGGTTTAAAAACTTCCTCGTGCGTTTGAGCGAAACGCCATTCTGCACATGAGGTTCAGGGTCACTATGCATTCCACAGTCCTTCCAGTCTCCTTTTTGCAGGATGCCTTGCACGCACATTATACAGGCGAGAAGACTTTTATACCTAATTAAAAGTGACGAAGGAGAACCAAGCTATCTGCATCATTATAGGCTTGAAGGTGTAAACACTTGTACATCTGCATATTGTATACCTTGAACCAGGGCTTTCTCCTCGGGAACCACCAATGTATGTTAAAGTTTAAAAAAATGGTCATAGTATGGATTAATGTTATGTTTTGTTACAATAAATGCTTTGACATGTGTTGTATGTAGAGCATAGTCAAAATTTTATAGAATTTTAAGTTACCATGGAATTAAATATATCAAATATAATCTGTATCTATAAAAGAGAAATTATGTATGTATATGGAGTCCAAAACCGCTCGACAGATTTTAATGAAACATTATTCAAGGATGGTTTGTTTGAAGTTTGGTGGAAATCTGTCCAAAGGGCTCTGACCCAGAGGGCATGCAATATTTTGTAAAAATCTGAAAATATATATTTTATCTATTTTTATTGGTTTCTAAAAAACAAATTCAATGAAAACATCTCATTTTAGGCATTACAGCGATTTTGTATATAAGATGAGCGTGACAGCGATTGAGCGTAGCGAACGAGCTTAATTACCTATAAAATAAACTCAATCACAGGCGAAGCCGTGACGGGAAACAGCTAGTTAATTCTAAAACAGTAAATATATTTTTTATCTAGTTTTACATCGTTTTAATGTTTTTATACACCAATAGTTTTTGCCTTACCAGCTTGGAGCTTTCACGTTTAAATTTTCTTTCTTGGTTTTATTAATTTATTTTTAACCGTCGGAGAAAATGTTGAATTTCTGTAAATAAAGGGCATTTAGTCATGATTATGTGTAAATTGAAAGTGTATAAAAAATTAAGATGCTCAATTATGGGTTTTCTTTTGGTTGTGATTATCGAAATCCCGATTGAAAACAGGACGACTAAAAGTGATTCATCGCTAACATTTATTATTTCAAATATGCACTTTTACTTCCATCAAAGTGCTCTGATATGGTGATACAATAAAGATCAAGAAGCAGAACTTAATAGAATAGCCTATGAGCAAACTTACACATTAACTTTATAGCTCGCTTTTCGAGTATAAAAACTTTAAAAGCTAGCTATTCGGTTTATATTTAAACTGAAAACCAAATACCACTGCTCTGGTTTTGTAAAGAATTTAGGCATAATGAATATTTCAGGCCTGTAGGAACTAACTTCTATGGCAATTATAATGTATGCTAAATGGCATGACAAGTAAATTCTCATTTTTTACTTTCGTTTTCGTTGGTAGCCAAAGAAGACCAGATAGACATAATCGTAGGTCAGTTATGCTACACAGCAGACCATCATGATATCGAGTAACCAGTGTTGTGGGGATATGGCTACGGCCTGATTGAGAGGTTGTAGCCTGAGTCGCTAGCAGACGATCTTCTATGATCCTCTACAGTGGCCTTACGAAACCTGACACCATTGACTATGTACACTGACACCAAAACGGTTGTAGGCCTTATATGGTTCTGTAAAACGTCACAAAAAAAATTAAAGGATTTAAAGAAGTTTAAGGTTAAGGACGATGGCTGCGATGATTGTAACAATGTTTTTTGCGTGTTTTTCTGAATTCACCACCACTCGCTTTCGAAAATGTTTTGCGACAAAATACGGAAATAACATCCATTGGTATTTCAATCTTCAACTGCACTTATTGACTTTCGTTTTCGTTGACAGTCTAAGACCAGAGAGACATCGTAAGAAGCATAATATCGAGTAACCAACGCTGTGGGTTATGCTTCGGCCTTTCTATCTTGATTGAGACCTTGAAGCCTGAGTCACTAGCAGACTATCGTTTACTTCGATCCTTCCTCTACAGTGCTGGATTTGGTCTTATGGAACCTGATACCAAAAACACTTGTTGGCAATATATGGTTCTGTACAATGTCATAGAAAACATATGACTTAAGAAGTTGTAAGATAAGGAAGGAATTAGTGTTGAGACCACTTTTCGTAAGTTCTGAAATGTGAGAAAAAAGCAGCAACAGGATTCACCTGGAAGTGCTTGTGTAATGGTGGTGGTGGTATGCTTCTATGTCCAGCATAGTTGCGTGTCCCCGGTCCATTACAGTCTGGAGATACGCGGTTATGGTATTGAGCGCAGAGTCTATTATCTGGTTAGGTCTCACACAACGGCTGCTCGCGTGCCGCCGTCTTGTCAATCTACATCAACCAAGGGAAATGCAGGATTACGGTACAGGGGAATCGAGCTATCCGTAACATGAGAAGGTTAGGGGAATTAGCTACGGGTTAGGAGTAACAGCTGAATAATTAATATTACAGAGGAGGTTTTGCATTAAAAGTGCTATGTTTTTAATTGCTTAAGTAACTTTACCAGACATCCACAATTTCCGAGTTCCTATTGTTTGGTTTAGCCTACTATTTAAACTCTATAACAATAAATAATTGTATTACAAAAATGAAAATAAATGACAAAACTTTAAAATATAACATTATTTTATTAACAGTAAGTCTAAATGAATTTGTAAAATGTACATATGTTTACAAAAATATGACATACATTTTACAAGATTTTAAGGTTTATTCCCTTTGAACGTAACTTTGTGATTCTTATAAAGACGCATTACCTGTGTTCGCGATTCGCCTAATTCAAAATTCACCACATAATTTTCGCATTAATGGCTAAAATAATTTATTATTTCATGTCTTCATTTCTATTTCGTATATTTGGTAATAGATATTGGTACCTTATATTAAATTATAAAATTGATTCATAATTAAAATTGTTTAGCATCACTTTATACGATTTCATTTTTAACTGGCTATATTAAGACTGGAAATTCAATCTAGAAAACCATAGACTGTTATGAATCTCGACGCAAAATTTGTAAATTAAATTCAAACAAAATTTATTAATATACATGATTCAAAGCCTTATTGTAATAGGTCGTTTCCCCTAGTAGGATCCAGACAGCAGCGATCTCTATAACTACAACGTGAACGTGTAGTAGTGTAATTGTGTAGTAGTGTGTTGTAGTTATAGAGATCGCTGCCAGACAGTCAGTTGTAGTTTGCAGTAGTGATGCCCCGTCACGCTGCCACTGCCAGATATTATCTTCCGAGGGGGCTGGTGTCGCGAAAATTGTTCTTTTATGATAGCGCAATCTGTGAGCGGATCTCCACACTACTGTCTGTCACGACCCCCAAAGTCTCCCCGCCCGCGGAGGGTGTCAAGTAAATAGTGCTTTGCCTTCAAAATCATTCGATGGATCATTCATTGTCTCAGACAAACACCATTACAATTTTAAATCATATTTTTATACTATAAATTAACATTTTTCAGTCCGTCTACATATTTTATTAGTATTCAACTTTTTTGGATTAAAGTAGGCTTTGTGAAATATTAGTGGCCATTATCTATATCAGTAAAGTCGATAACTATTTTTCTACGATTTTATTTATTTTGAAATAGTTGACCTTCAATTTACCCCAAATAAAACCACACATATTTTATGAGAACTCCTACTCCCCTCCCCCCATCACCATAAGGTCAATCACTAAAACAAAACCTGTCTAGTTTCAAATAGATTTTGTGCTTTAACTTATTAAAATTAATGTATTTTATTATATTTCACAAGGTATAATACTACTTTTTCGGATGGATTCTGCCGGCAATTTACGCGTCCTTTCTTGACATTCGTTAATTCATAATTGATAACACTTTTAATTCAAAAATATTTTGATAAGGGTTTACGGTATATACTATGATTTTTTGAAGTTTTCAAGATTTTCAGAGTGCATAAAATATTCTGTCAGCCAAATGCTTATGAACTTATTTTAAGCTTCTTTACATTTTAGTTTCTCTTTTAACTTTAGTATACTTCTAGATAACACATTACACATGCTTTTCACTTATAAATAAAAATGATATATTAGTTCTTCACATATATTGCACACACAACAGTAACGTATGTATAAAATGATTTTATCGTGTAAAGTTTTTATCTGAAGAAAAAATTTAATAGTTCCTTTTATTGGAAAGAGGAAGGGAAGCGTAAACACAATGTTGGGGTTTGTCCGCATCTCTGGGGTTAACTAGTAAAGTTATATTGTTTGTTTACTTCATTTACAAGTTCCCAATCGTCAGAAGAAGGGGCAGAAAAGTTGTGGCGCCTCGGAACTCATTGAGAAAAACACTTTTCCACATACAAGGCTTGTAACTGATACATTCGAGAAGACATTTACTCTTCCATGATGATAATTTAAGGATGCGGGAAGTCCCCTTTCCTACAGTGAAGCGACAACAATGTTTTATGTGTTTTTCTGAATTCACCACTCGCTTTCGAAAATGTTTTGGGACCAAATACGGACCTTACATCAATTGATTGGTATTGAAAATTTCAAATACATTATGGTCTAATTTACTATAATTTTTTATGAAAACTAACAAAATTAAATGTACTTTAACATAACTATTTTTAAAGTATTAGGGCACAAAAAGCTTGCTATTTTAGTGCTTGATTCACTCTAAAGAGTAGTTGAAATTACGAATAAAGCAAAACTGTAAGAACCTCTACTAGCAAACACAATTTTAACAATTTTCTGCTCAACAATTTGTTGGTTGGACGTCTCCTTATGTGTAAATGCTTTCTCAATATTGGGAAGGTCTCTTTAATCTTCATTCTAAACTATTAACAATACCTCTTGACTTTTTTTGGGAAATGCTTGGAATGAAGTACTTAGAATTAATATTGCCCACATTTACCTTCTTTCTCTTGTAACATTACGTTGACGTTACTGAATATTTCATACCACATGATGTCCCCACAAACCACCATGCACTTCCGTCAGTTGGGGCCCGAGATGCTATGGTGGTGTTTAGTGCAATGTGACAGCTGGCGTGTAAGGTGGGAGACTCCCTACACCACAAGTGTCGACCACGCCCCGGGCCCTGCCGTACAATCGGCCGGAAATGGAGTCTTGAATGGACTAATCATATGTTAGCAACCAGGGTGTTAACGGCCTTTATGTGGGTAAATCACGTTTTTGCTCAAACGTCCAACGTGGAGACCGCTTTCTGGTTTGACCTTTTCCCCGGCAGGACTCATACAAAGTCTATTATACAGTCTTTTAAATATAATGCGGGAAAATTCCATCTCAACGTAATTTCTTTGTTTTTTCAGACCACTTGTAATATCACGACGAGTATGTTTCTGCTCGCTTATAACTTAAGGACCGTTGAAAACGGAAAAGTTTATAGAAGGAATTCCGAAATGTCAGGATTAATTAGGCATGTTTTTTCTTTGTTTACCGAGTCCGTGTTACGTGTGTATATACGTGTACGATTGATCTGTTTTTACTACCGGTATGTGACAAGGCTCAATAGAAAACGCCACTTCACCACATCACCACAAACCTGAAGGAGAATAGTTAAAAAATGTATGTTTTAAATAAATATTATCCAACATCTCTTTTTGTGAAAGATCTAGTTCTAATATTTGTATTTCACCTTACTTGGCCTACCCTAAGATTAATATAACGTCACAAGCGATAGCGACGATTATCTCGACCTTAGGTTTTGATTGACCTGTACATCTAAACACTCACTATACTTGTTTTTAAACAAGAGTGATTTTAAAATTTTAACCTGTGGTCATTTAAAAATTGTATAACCAGCAATAGTGCAAAATATACAGGGTGGAAAAAAAGTTTGGAAACCATTTAATATATTCAAAAGTAATTAAGTAACAAATCCAAAACTTTGCAAATTGATTTTGAGTGACTAAGACAACTTCCTAAAGTACTTATTGTCCTTGGACCTCCAAGGGGGGGGGGTTCACAGGGAGTCAGAAGAAATCTTAAATGTAAGCATAGGTCATATGTACATAAAATTAAAGGTCCCTAGGAATAAAGAACGATGCCGCAAACCCGGTCGCAAAAGTATGATCGAGTAAAAAATTGCATGCGATCAAACTTTGCATTAAAATCATATTGCTGACAACAAAATATGCAATAACGCCCGATCCACTCAACCTTTTGAGATCGGGTTTTTGGCAAATGGCTCAGAATGCAAAGTCTTTTAAAATGATGTATCATATGACGTAGCCCAAATGCAGTTCCCCTGACGACTTCCATTAGGGACGTCCCTAAAGGAAGTCTTATGAAAAATGTCATATCATACATTATTTTAAAGGGCTTTGTATTCTGGGCAATTTGACACAAAAACGACCTCTAAAGGTCGAGTGGATCGGGAGTTATTGCACTTTTTTTCAGCAATATGATTTTACAACAAAGTTTGATCATATACCATTTTTGACTCGGTCTTTCTTTTGAAGTTGGGTTTGTGGCATTGTTCTCTATTCTAAGAGACCTTTAATTTGATGTACATATTTACTTATGCTTACATTTAAGATTTTCTTCTAACTCCTTGTGGTCCGTCCCCCCTTGGAGGTCTAAGAACAATAAGTACTTTAGGAAGTAGTCTTAGTCACTCAAAATCAATTTGCAAAATTTAGTTTTGCTACTTAAGTACTTAAAATAAATATTAAATCGTTTCCAGACTTTTTCACCCTGTGTATAAATTCTACCTTATCATTCCACCAAGCAGGCTGATAGCAAAGGGCAAACAGTTTGAGGGTGGATTATAATGAGTGTGTGGAGGGTGGGAAGGGAGCGTCACACAAGTGAATGATCAAGATGTATTGTCTCACATCAGCTGTTGTCACTGGTCAATAACAGAGAAATGACAAACTGCTTCAGATGCTACGACAGACAATTTAGAAAAGTAATTAAAATACTTCGTGTAAAAGAAAACATATGTCACCACACCGTTAAATGTCATCTTTTAGAATCAATGGAGCCAATCTCTAAAGTATCATCTTCCATGTGTAACGTCCTATATGTAATAGCAGTATAAATGTATATCGTGTAGTGAAAGCCGTCTCATTATTTCAACTCGCGTAATACGGTAGTAGCAGCAGGCAAGGAAAAACTAATCAAGATGTTAGTTAATTATATTTCTTGAGGAATGTATTTAAAAAGTTGTAGAGGAGAATGGTGTTATCACCATTTTTTTTTTTTCAAACGAATTTCTAATATTTAAACAGTTTTGTAAAAAAAATGGCACTAAGTTTTCTAGAGGAATATATATTTTTATATTTATAACCAAGAAAACCTAATAAGTTTAACTGTCATTTGATTTTTTTAACATTAATAGTGTTATTAAAGAACACATTCAACATTATATCCATGAGTTCAACATTAAACTCATAGATCACCAAAATTGAAGGTGTTTGGAGTTTATTTTCCTTCCGCTTCATCGCACAATGTTCACATTGCACAAATTTAATTTGACATAAAATATTTTTAGCTATATGTTATGTTTAAAACGTTTTCTAATGACTAATTTTCTTATCTCAAGTTCATGCCACCTGTTACACAACCACAGTTGAAAGTATTTTATGAACAATCTATTAAACTTGATAAAATAATTTCCCTCCAGACACATTGTTCTTTGCACTGATTAGGGTTGTCAAAACCATAAGTAAGGCTCCTGTTACACTACGGTGGCCAGCCACGTTGCTGGCGACGTGGCCGGCGACGTGGCTAGCGTCGTGGCTAGCGACTGACACGGTGGCTGGCTACGTCGCTGATCACCTTCGTGGATGCTTCATGACGTGTTCAGTTTTAAAGATGCCATTGAACAGTGGCATGTTGATAGCTCTCCTGCTTACCTTACTCGTACAGTACAGTCCCAAAGAGCAGGGTTCTTTTCCACTTCATAAATAAAATCTTCTGTATTCACTTGGTTGTCAACGACCTTTTATACAGTAGTTCTTTCAATCTTTCTTCCTTCTTACCGGTTTTTATGTTACTCCCTGTCTTTACATTATCTTCAGATGTTTCCTTATTCTTCCCACTACCCTTAACTTCATCCAGTTTAGAAGGAAAGAACTTTACAATAAAGTAATTACAGGTAAAAACCAACCACTTTCACTGAGACAAACATGCATTACTATGTATGCATAGAAAATGGCTAAAATTCAGGGGCACCAAATATAAATCAAATATAATCTTCGAGCGACTAATTTTAAATTCTAAATTAAAAGTTTGAACGAGAAAATGCTATACATAAGATTTTTACACGTTGAAGAATATTAAGACATGTTACCACAAAGCACAATATGCAAATCCGGTTGCTGGCGAATGTCCCGGCCGTCACGATAACACGACAGTCGTGACTCATTTAGGCGAGGATCCACGGGAGATATGTAGCTGGGGCTGGGGCCAGGCCGTGGCCGGGGACGGGGAATGTGGACACGACGTTCCTGGAACTGCAGGTACACGGTCACGATCGTCCCTGCCGGCTGCCGATCCTCCTGGAGTACGACCACGGATAGAATAAATAAAAATGCCTTTATTTATAAGCGTTTCTCAATTACAAACTGATTTCCAGGACATCTAAGTCAATAATAATAGTGTTAAACAAAAACTAATTTAGAAAGCTTAGCTAGAAAATAATTTCTTTAAATTTCAATTCTTTCTCATAATTAGAGACCATGATTCAAGTATACAGTGCCACCGTTTCTCTGCAATATGCTATAATTATGTTAGTATCTGTGAGTTGCTCTTTCATTTGTTATTATAATCTGTAACTGTAATGTTAAAGTAATAAATAATATAAAATATTAAATCCAGGAAATTTATTTAGAAATACACAATATAGTATAATGTATATACCTTGAATGTTTCAAGCTATTTTTACAAATGTAATACAAATTTATTTATGAATATATATTATGATTGTGTTATAGAACTACAAATACTATACTAACTTTTAATTGCCAAAGTTACAACTAATCTAAGCCATTATAACATGGAAAAAGCAAATTGGTGGAATGTACAGATAAATCGATACACAATGTAGGAATAGCCCAGTAAGTATAATAAAAGTGTATCTTAATTTACTGAAAAGTATCGTTAAAACATAGGTATATTTTTTCCTTTTACTTCTAACATTATTCATTACAAAAACAATAAAAAAGATAGATTTTATACATTATTTACATCTAATAATTCATCCCCAAGAGGAAATGACCATTTTAAATACAGGGACTTGATCTCCAAATATATAGACTAGTCAGTGTTATTCTTGTAAACACAACAAATACGTCAGTGTCGCTGGGACAATACCTCCGTCTCTGAAACTGATTTGGACTCCTTCCGAACCTCCCTTTTTGTGTCTAAATTCTTGCATTTAGCTCCAGGAATGTGTGGTAGATTTGATTCCCCAAATATTTAGTGGTTTATTAACAGCGCAGGAAGATACATTGTACCAATACGTGTACAAATAAACTAATTTTAGAAAAAGTTCTAGAAAATGGCCCAAAAAGTAGAACAACTTGTCATACCAAAACTGATCTGGTGGGAAAGGTAAAAATTGATCACAGAGACTGGAAAGGAGAGAAAAGATACATATTTGCGAAGATTAACATTGCTCTTATTTTTTTTTAATTTATTTATTTATTTATTTTTTTTGAGGGAGAGGCGGAAAAATGCATTACGCACACAGGTGGCCAGCCTGTAGTGTGGGGCTCCCCTAAAAACGGGTTTACCCACTAAAAAACCTCCTCTACTCTTTAGGAATCTAACCTGGAATTGTTTGTCACATTACGTCAGGCTAGGCCTAAATTTGGCTTACGCCCGTGGGGCTCTCTCCTTATCCAGCCGCTCGATCAAGGGATCTCGGCCACTTCGCGGTCCAGATCGGTTTTTTTCCAGGAGGATGCCCCGGACGAACTGTGACAAACAATCCCAGTTGCCCTCATCCTCCATAATCTTTTGGCAGACCGTGTCCACCGAAAAAACACCGAGTTTTCTTGTGGCATCCAGGCGGGGCCTTTCCCAACACGAACAGCGGAAGAAGGTGTGTTCCGCGTCATCGGGAACGCCCGGGCAGTAGATGCAATCCGGTGAACCGGTCTTGCCAATCCGGTTCAGGTACGACTTGAAATAGCCGTGACCTGTCAGGAACTGCGTGAGGAAGTAGTCCACCTCGCCATGCCGCCTTTCTACCCATGGTTGGACCTGCTCGATGAGTCGCGCAGTCCATCGTCCTCGGGTGTCGTGCTCCCAGCTGTGTTGCCACTGCTGGAAGGTTCGGGAGCGCTCTTCTGTTCTTGCCGTGTCCTTGCCGATCTCGCCTTGTCTCTGATAAATCGCTTTCCTCTCCCCTGCCAATAGCTTGACAGGGATGACTCCGGCGACCACCAGGACGGCAGGCTCGGACACTGTCCGGTAGGCGGAACACACCCGAAGCGCAGCTTGACGCTGAACCCGGGCGAGTCGCAACCTGTAGCACTCCTTATCTAGAGCGCCTGCCCACACCTCTGCCCCGTAAAGGAGCACGGACTGGACCGCGGACATCAACAGACGTCTTCTGCTGGATCGGGGACCCCCGACATTGGCCATCAGCCTACTAAGGTAAGTGACTACCTTAGCGGCCTTGTCCGCCGTACGGAAGATCTGATCCCTCCAGCTTAACTTGATGTCCACCATAACCCCAAGGTATTTGGCGGCACGAGTTGATGTGACCACCTCCCTTCCCACTCGGAGTGGCACGACGGTGTCGATCCTCTTCTTCGTGAGGATCACAATCTCCGTCTTACTGAGAGCAAGCGAGAGACCGTGATCTGACATCCAGGTGTTGACCACACGCATGACTCGGTTCAACTTTAGTTGGGCCAGCTCAACGTTGCGTGCAGCTATGAGAGCTGCGACGTCATCGGCGTACCCAACCAAAGTGGTTTCCTCAGGCATCTCGGACCTCAGGAGGCTGTCATAGGCAACGTTCCAGAGATCCGGGCCGAGTATTGAATCTTGCGCGGCACCAGAAGTGACTTCTATCGTCCGATGGAAACACCGATAAAGGTGTTTCGAAGCGCATCCAACATATCGACCCACCTCGCCGAGTTGAAGGCATTCTTGACATCAAGCGTAACAAGAAGCACTACTCGGCGGGAGAAATGGTTGTGGCTCTCGGCTCTCTCCACAGCTCTCTGAACTTCGGTGACAGCGTCGATCGTTGACCGTCCCTTTCTGAAGCCGTACTGACGGGGGCATAAGTCCCCGGCAGCTTCCACGGCAGAAGTCAGGCGGGAACGGATCAGCTTCTCGAACAGCTTCCCAGCCGTGTCCAACATGCAGAGAGGCCTGTGGGACGACGGCAGCTCGGGATCACCTTTGCCCTTGCTGATCAGTACAAGCCTGGCTGTTTTCCAGGGAGCCGGAAACACCCCTTCTACTAAACAGGCATTGTACATTCTCAACAACAAGTCAGCATTGATTGAAAATACTTTCTTTAAAGCCTCACTGGGAATCCCGTCCGGGCCAGGAGCCTTGTTGCTCTTCAGGGAGAGAACGGAGGTTTCCAGCTCCTCGAAGGTGAAGAGTGGAATGTCCTCTACCCGTCCGAAGTCAACCGGCGGTCGCTTTGGATGTTCAGGAAACAACGCAGCGACGATCCTCCCCATGGTGGCGCCCTCCATGATGGAAGGTGGAGAGCGGGTGCCGAGTTTCTGTGTTACAAGTTTGTAACCCAGGCCCCACGGGTCGGAGTCAACGTCGTCACGAAGTCTCCTCCAGCTATTCGCCTTGCTCCTGTTGATCGCCTGGCGGAGAGATTTTCTCGCAGCTTTATAGGCCTCCGACTTACGAACTCTGTCTGCGGGAATTCTCGCTCTTGTGGCGGCTCGTCTAGTTCTTAAACATGTTCTTCTGAGTTCCGCAATCTCTTCAGTCCACCAGTAAACGGGTTGTTTGTCACGTCGGGGTTTCCTTCGCGGCATAGACTGGTCGCAGGCCGAGGCGATCAGTTCCATCGTGGATGTTACTAGTGCCTCGGCCCCAGCCTCACCAGGATTCCCCTGCGCTCCCCGAGAGATGACTTCGGTGAACTTGACCACGTCCAGTTTGTTGGTGTTCCACCGGAGTGGCCCTTCCCGAGATGCGGAAACTCGACGATTTGCCTGATCATGCAGGTCAAAAACGACGTATTGGTGGTCGCTACCCGTGTAGTCCTCCACAACCCTCCAGCCAGAGATCCTCGGAAGGAGCGACTCAGATGCAAAGGTGACGTCGGGGATCGTGCCTCTCTGCCCGGGGCGCCGAAAAGTAGGTATATTGCTCTTATATTCTTACAAGCAGATACGAATTGACAAAGTGTACTACAACCTATTAAGACGAGTACATTAATTATTCGTCAAACCAATCATCATAAATCATATGAATTTTACATCAACTTATTTCTATATTTAAAATAAACATTAGTAATGATAAATTATTGTTAATTTTGTATATTAATACTACTTTATACATTAAAGCAAGTTAATACAATAAAACACAATTGGAATAAAGATAGAATTTCGTTAAAATGCATATTGTAAAGTAGAAGCACAGTATTTACCATGACAGGGTCCGGGCCGTTGTTCAAGTAATCCTTTCATTATTGGCACCACCCTTGTTTGCTTCATGATCAATTTACCGCCGGGCCGGAGTGAGAGCGCCGCACTCGACATGATCGTGTTTGCTCGTCTCTTATCAGTGGATGACTCACTCTTATCAGCCCCTTGTCCATCGCCACCCCCAGCCCCAGAGACGTGGCTGGGACAAACTGTCAGACCTACTGCATGTCTACTGTCTGGTCCCTGAGAGGGGGGGGGGGGAACAGTAAATCAGAATTGTCGTATTTTTTCATCTTGTTCATCACTTATTTTGAATGAGTCACTCTTTTTGTTTTAAAGTTTTCCAAATTGAACTGGTATTTAGTTGCAATGTTTACTCTTCTGTAAAAGGTGTTTTATAAAAAGGACTACGATAAGGGTGTTTTATTGTAAAAATATTGACAACTATAAAGATCATATTATTTAAAAATACAGCTATTTCATTAGATATAACGTGTTCGTTAATTGTCTTGCTTTGGCTAAATATTTTGGATGAAATAAATAATAAAAAACAAATATTACATTACGATCAAATTTAATTTGATTTATAGTAAAGATGAAAACAATATTTTTTTAAACTTAATATAACTTGTCTGCGCTGATTATTATAAACTTATAATAACAAATCAACAAAATAAACAAACAAACCACACTAAGCTAAAATGCTAAAATATCTTTGTTTCACTACATCGTCGGAAGGGATCTAAAATTTAATAATAACATTGGTGAGCTCGTTACCTTTGCTCAATTGCACTGAGCATTAACTCGTTTGCTGCTTTACTTGCCTCTCCCTTATTTATAATTACACCTCGAATTATGCATTGTGTGGTATACTTGTTGAATTATCTCATCTATAAAAACATATTTGTAAGTAATTATTTGTTTCAAATTCATAAAAACTAAACTGAACTTGAAATAACAAAGTTGTTTGTAAACTTGAGTAAATCCCAAGAATACTACAAAAACTTAAACACCAGTTTTGAAACACATGAATGGCCGAGCCGCGAGTGCAATAACCATCGGTGGTGGCGGCAATCCCGCCAGTGATACAGGTAATGTATTCGCCATTGTTGCGGAGCGGGGTTGAGTGAGGTCAGTGCTGTTGCATCGGCGGGCCCTCCAACGGTGCACGACGTGGTATGCTTGTACAGCGAGCAATATCTCCATCACAGCGATACTGAGCGTTGCGGCCATAAAAATACAATTTAGTATAATTAATAATGAAAACCCTGTCATTTATCACCTTTATTTTCAGCAAACAATAAAAAATATCAAAGACAAACTTTTTAATGCAGCTTTTTTAGCAGAAAATCAGTTGATGAAGAGTACAGAAGCTGACGTTCCGCCTTCGGGGCTGTTATTGATTGACACTTGCCGGATGATGGATGCGTGAGTCATTGGCTTGATATCCGGCAATCTCACGCCGGCTGATCACCTCCCCTCCCCCTCCCCCTCCCCGCTCCTGCTCTTGCATCCAACCCTCTTCCCCCACAGCACACCCCTACTGCTTGAGTATTCACCCTGTTGGCCTCTTTGAAGACGCTGGTTGCCCCTTGAAGAGCATGCAAGTTGTCCCATCACAAATAATTTTCTTTAGACGTGTCCAACCACCAATTATATTGTTGCATTGCCTTAATATGTAAAGCATTGTATGAAGTCTATTGTATGAATTCGGAAAAGTCGTTCAAATAGGCTACTTTTTACTTCCAGCCATCCATTAACAGTCCATAATCTTCCTCCAACTTTCCTCCGAGTGATGAAAGGTGATCATTAACTATGAAGTTTATTAATTAGGAATGTTAATTGAGAGAATTCAAAACTGCTAAACGCTGAGTTATAATTACAACTAACTGCCTACCACTCTCTGTGGCGTGATTTCCAGGAACTAAATGCCTCGGCAGCGCAGCTGTTGTGCTGATTGTTGTTTGTGTCCATGTAGCCGTGATGTTTGGCTGCTACTCGTTATAAACTTTATCAAGTGCATTTGAATCGCTTTAAATAAATAGTCATGTTCAAATTTTAACTAACACTTTTATACTCACGGCCATATCTTTTCAATGCTCCTAATTAAATCAAAGTGAGTTGGGTGTCAAAAGTATTACTAATTTAACATTTTAAAATTAGGCTACATCTTTTTATTAATGAGGAAATATTAAATCAAGTTTTGTTCAATTCCAAAAAGTAAGCCAGTACAATTCTATGTGAGTAATTACAGTATAATAGTTTACTAACCAGTGATCGTGATTTTCGATCACAAAAATTGTGTTTTTGTACACAATCAGTACCTTCCCTCTCAAACCGGGCGAAATATTTTATTCAAGTATTTTTATTTACTCAAAAGTTCTTTGTCTTTAATATGATTGTAAAGTATATTAACAAGTCCTTGGATAAAACTTTTATTCTGGTCTGGACAAAGATGTTTTATAACAAACAATCATTAATCTTTGGTTTACATAGAAATGTCTTCTCGCACTTAAAAAGTTGTTAAAAGGAGTGTAAAAAGTTAAAGATAATTTTTCTATCTTTTTTATACTAGGGAAAGGTACATTTAAGTATAGGAAATTAATATGGCCTGAGCTAGGGGCACCTGACTCAACTTCAATGTTTATAACAAGTTATTTCTTTTCGCTTCCATTATCAAGGTAGTTTATGTACTATGTGGTTACTTTTATATCACATTTGCACTTTGGTTTTCCCAAAAAAAATTGTGAGTAACATAAATTAAAAGGTAAAATGAAATAACTATCTCTTGTTAATAAGGGATGTGCATAAACTATAATGTTTGTGTCACGTTAAGAGTTTGCGTCTATAAATGTATGAGATTTACTGTAGTACCAGAACAGCATGCGCCACACTCTCAGCATTGTGTGATGGAGTTTTGGTAATGAAAGTTTGGGAGCGGCCGCTGTGAGAGTGACGAGGCCAGAACTACATAAACAACAGCAATCCCGCCAGATGTACCGCAGGGGGCAATGATCCCTTGGAACTTCTCCTCTGTTTGTTGGCCATAAGAGATATGCATTAGTATAAACTTTGTTTGAAATTTTAGTACAGACAAAAAACTTAAACAGAGGAAAAAAGAGTTTTAAAAATCAAATTATTTACAATATCATGCATTTGTACTCTAAAAACATGTTTTATTGCAAGTTTGATTCATTACTAAAATTGATCGTTGCAAAAAAATTTGTAAAGCTAATGTCAAGGAAATTTGGGGACACTACATTCAAGGCTTTCGAAAATATCTTCCAAAATAATGCGGGAGTCCAATGTCCTTAAAATTTTCGTCTGACCGTCTGTGCGTCTTTTTATAAAAACGGAACAACTTTCAAATAACTTTTGAAAATTGTTTCAAATTATTTTGAAAGTTCGTACACTAATTCCTTTTGTAAGAACCTAATTTATTTAAGCTTTCAAGTGTCTACCTTGAGAAGCAATATGGTGGACGTTTAAATATATTTCGTTTGAAGATATTTTTAGTTGTAGAATGAACAAATATTTCGACACATTATAATCTGTTGGAAATTTTAATATAAACTACACGACGATCTGAAAATATGATTAAAATAACATACATATATGGTTTAGCTTAAAGTGAGAATGAGTGGCCAACGGCCACTATGCATACCCCGCCGCTCTCTTTCTCAACATGTATTCATATAAACGGAGAGATCTGTATTCATTTATAGTTAACAACTGTACATCTTTTTATATTACTGCAGTTTACATCGACTAATATTTTATAGCTGTCTTCATTGTTTTATCTTGGAAGATTTTCATACAAATCTCAATAATAAGGAACCAGATAGGCCTACTCGTGCAAACTAAAATAGAATAAAATTCTGATTAAATTTAAAAACTGAGATACTCAGATACCTACTCAATTATGCTCATTGATACAAAACATTGTCCTGCAAAGTGTTGTATCATTAAATCTTTCCCTAATACAACATTGGGAGAAATATCACATTTATATTAAGCACAATTTTATACGACAAACTAAATTGGTTCTCTTTCTTAGAGATTCAATATTCAACTCTAACTTTATTCATTATCTACATTCTTGAAACTTTAATGCAGTAACTATCTGGGCAGGTTCCGGCTCTTCCCTAATAATAGAAGTAACAAGTAATGATTGATTTATATCTAACGTTCAATTGTTTCTATTCTAAATTAAGCTACATGCGATTTTGAAAAGTGTACTGCAAATGTGCAGGTTTACATTTAGTTGATTGTATAAAATCCCACAATCATTTCATTATTCCTGGTCTAGTCACCCCCCCCCCCCCCCCTACCCGACCCAAGCTCAACTAATGAGTTTATGGGGTTTCTACGGCTCTGCAACTTCCTTGGGGATTGTATCGGATGCTATAATGGAGAGCTTCCAAAGTGAAATTGCCGCCGATCTCTGATGCTTAGCCAGCCGGGGTTACATTGTTTGTTCCACAAATGCCTCAAGTTCCCAAGCGATTCGGAGGGGAGGGATCTATACAAGAAGTGACGTGAAGCCGTCAAACTATCGACGAAGAAATCTTGTTGCGGCAACTACACTCGGTTTCGTTATGCACTATTACTTAATTTTACTCCCGTTGACATATTTATAAATGAGTATCATAATATTAATTTTTTAGTACTTTTTGTTTTAAATAATTTGTTAAAACACATAAGTTTGTGTAGCATAAAGAACAAAGTATAAATACCTGGATTAGTGTTTATCTAAACATATACGTACACTCACTGACTCACTCATTCATGACTGATTCTCTAACTAACCGACTAGATATAGAGAGCTGAAATTCGGTACACTCATTCTTTAGGTTTAAAATAAGAAAGTCTGACTATTTTCATATTAATATTCACAAAATGGCTATGCTCTAGACATCCTCAAAGTTAGAATGTTATTCTTATAGAAACAATAATTTTGTATTCTAAAATATTATTATTTAAAGGATCGTTAATTTTATTAACAGCAGTTCTCTATTAAATTATTAAGGGAAGATTGGTTATACCCTAAATAACTAGATGATATTATAGACTTGTGGCGAGTGAGCTTAGCGAACGAGCTAAACCTGACGGGGAGTGATCACAGCTTTGGCATTGCGGTGCATCCCAGGTAAGCTAGTTTTTCATATTTAGGTTTTCGCTCCTTAACGTTTTAAGTTCTTTAAAAAAGGTCCCATTGTTACTTACAGACAGTTTCCTTATAAAACAGAACTTGCCACTGCACAAAAATAATTTTATATCTAAAAGGTGTAATAAAACACTTATTTTTCGCTATATTTATACACTAATACAGTACAAAAACATTTTCAGAACTTTTTTCACATTGTTTGCTGTATACATTTAATAACAAGTGTTTGATGGTTTATATGGATTGTAGTAAAATAAATACAGATAGGCTAGTACGTACGTAGTTAGGTAGGTAGGTTTACGTAAGTTTTACAGGTTTTGTAATTTCTGAATTAATTTTATTAAAACATATGTTGTTTCCACTTCGATGATTTAAAACTTGTAAATTCATGGATTAATAACAATAATCCATGTTTATTTTACAGTGTTTCTTTGATTAGGTTTATCAAAGAGTGAGATGGCGTTTGACATATGGACGGATGTTCAAATATCAGTGCAGACAGACGCACAAACACGCAAATGATTGCCAGCCGCGGGCAGCCCACAGTGTGGACTCCACGATAGTGACGCGGGCTCTTACTTTCATCAAACAGAAACGTCAATGTACATTCTCGTCTCAAATATTGAGACCATTTAATATAATTGAGTCTTTCGAGAAAAAAAAAAATTGTGGTAAATTGTGACATTCACACGAATTTAGTTGAATACAATATGAATGTTGGAAAATATTAATCATAAGGAAGTTAAAGGCTTTGAGTTATTATTTGTATGCTATTGGCCAGGAACATGAATAAAATTTGGAATATTTTATACTTTAGGATAGTTCAAATAATTAAAAAAATATTTTCCAAGTGCATTACTAATTATCGTATTAGTTACATTGGAACACATACAATTTAAACTTGTTTTAGAGAATGGTCCATATTTTATAGAATTAATTGTGTTTTCCAATAAATTCAACATTTCATTTAAAGATCTGGGATAGCCTCTAACACTCTGTGGTTCAAAACCTTTAATTATTACATATTGATATTTTTGCTGCAATTAATAAATAATATTGCATTTTTGCAGTAATTTTGACACTATAGTAAGTTTTATCTTGGTTTATTATAATTAACAATCGTGCCTCATAACGGGACATGTAATGGGGTATTGCTGTGTTCAAGCAATACACTTTCACTTCTGAATGTAACAATGATCAAAGGAATATTTTTCTTTGTGGTTGTCTGACCACAGGCGAACAGATGACTGATTGAATGCCCCAGGAAGTTTTGAGCTGGAATCGGATAATGATTTTTATTATTTCAAATAATATATAAATTGGTTACCATTTTGTTGGATCAAATAATAATAATTTAATAATACTAAGTTTTGAGGGTGGGTAGTAACTGATGTGCCTTTCTGGAAGTAAAATAAGTATTCGGAGAAGTATTTAACTTAGTATAGCACCAAAAAGTGTTTTTATTACAATATATATTATTACAGAAAATAAAGGCATGTATTCAAAAAGTTGTGTACTTTTTTCTCAATAATTAAATAACTAATGGCTAGGATGATGTGGAGCAATATTTTACTAGTCAGCAAGAAAGAAAATTCATGTAAAGTCAGTCCGTTCTGTCTCACCATTTATCACTATTATTTATTGTTCTGCAGTGGTATTTAGTTTACTGCACTTGCATGGGATGTTTCGTTTGGAAAAATTTTAAACGCCAAACTATCTCTTTAGTAGTATAGTTAAATATACCTGCCATATTTGGTAATTTTCAGACATAACAATTATAAAAGCGATAATAGTTTCAAATTACAAACAAAATACATAAAATTTTATATAGATAATAAATTGGATATAATTTTTCTGGGATTAATTGTGATTTTACTTGGTCTTTAAGCGTCTAGGCATATACATTTGCTAGACGACATTTACATTTCAATATTAGAAATCTCACCCTGATAAAAAATTTACAAAAATGTCAATTGAAGTGGGCCGTTTACACCTAATTTGTTTAAAGAATATTTTATAACTGAAACATATATTCTTCCGATCTGCTTGCATTTGTTATTACGATACCTGTAAAATGATTCAATCAATTGCACTTCTTTCATATGATTAATATTAAAACTTTAAAAGCCTGTAAGGTGTAGCCTTGGGGGCCGATTCTAATAAATTTGTGGCGGAAACAATTACAGACCCCTATCCAACGCGACACAAAAAACATGAAAATTGGTTTAAATCTGTAGGAGGAGTTCCAATCACAAAACTTGAGAGTATGAAGTATATATTGTAAACAAGATGGTATATACATTAAGAGTCATCTTCACCTATGATCCACTAGCCCATTGTTGCGCAGTCTGCAATGTTAACCATACGGCTTTTAATGCAAAACATGGTATTGCATTCGCCTGTTTCGGAAGCCGTTTTTCAACCGATTTTCTTTAAACTTGGTAAGTGTTTAGTTTAATAGTTATACTATGTCGCTCATACATCGGAATTTTGAAAATTTAACAAATATTACTCTTTGAGACGTCGCAAAGTAACTCGATTTTCCTTAGTAATATTTGTTAAGTTTTCAAATTCCGAGGTATGAGCGACATAGTATAACTATTCAACTAAACACTTACCAAGTTTAAAGAAAATCGGTGGAAAAACGGCCTCCGAAACAGGGGAATGCAATACCATGTTTTGCATTAAAAGCCGTATGGTTAACATTGCCGACTGCGCAACAATGGGCTACTGGCCCAGGGGTGAAGATGACTCCTAAGTATTTATCATTTTTCGTCGTTATACTTATAATATTACACCGGCCAAGAAAAGTTCTATATGACTCCCGCTCAGTGATTTCCCCAAACGATGTCTTAAAGAAAACCTCAATATGGCCTATGTCACGAAGTACACAATTTTAAAAGTCTTTGGATTCAGAACATTATCCCACAGAACCGACTTTTCTTAGATGAATTTTTAAATTTCGGCTGTAGGCCTACTGTATGATTTTATAGAAAAATTTGCTCCACTACCATTTTAGACTCGGTTATCTTTTCAATGTCGGTTTTATAAAAGTGTTTTCTACTA
Source organism: Neoaliturus tenellus (assembly GCA_030545055.2). NCBI lineage: Eukaryota > Metazoa > Arthropoda > Insecta > Hemiptera > Cicadellidae > Neoaliturus > Neoaliturus tenellus. The sequence continues at coordinate 279,361,029 of CM061531.1, read as the reverse complement.
AAAATACCTTTCATTTGATTTGTGCTTAAATTTGAAATTTTCAAGACTTCCCCAGTAGGCCGTCACGTATAGAAGTATGAAATAGCAACTGAAAAAAATACAAAAAAAGGTTTTAGTTTTAATACTTAAAACAATAAAAAAATAGCCTAAATATCATAAGTTGACAAATCCGTATGTTCTATTAGACTTGGATGGTCATTTGTCATTTGGTGTACAGTGGATTTATTGTAGATGAGGCTCTATTTTGGTTATCGACCGGGTCAGCGCTGCTCTATAGTCGTTGTCGGGGCGGCGCGGTTTTCTCCCATTCTCCCAGAGCAGCGATACCAGGTAATGTATTCCCCATTGTTCCACGAGATCGGGGTTGCGGTAGGTCAGTTCAAGAAACATTCAACTCCACCCGGCACGACCTTTGTTCTATAATGCAAGCTGTAAAATTGCACTTTCCAACTATAGCACACAGTTGAATTGAGTAGTTTTGTAATAGCCAATAGGATAAATTAACTAACTGTTGATTAATTTGGATGTAACGAACATTTTGTACTATGAAAATAAAAATCGTACGATGATTAAAGTTATGTTGAATGCGTTGACTAAAAATGTGTTTAATGTCAAGCTCATTCTACACTCTATATAGTATAATATATGAAATTAAATCTAACTATACATAACGAAGTTGTTAAAATAGGTTATTGTACCTAAATAATTACAAAACTTATGAACTCTGTTTTAATAAAACAGTTTTTCTAAAACAACATATTTTAATTTTTGCTGCTGTATGTACTGCATAGGTTAACCCAGTTCCCTCCAAGTCGGGATAAAAGTTCAATGCCTTTTAAAGGCAAGGTAAAATTGTTGAAAAGTTTTAACGATGGTTATTTATCGTGATCGAACTTGTAAACTAAATCCAAACCTATACGTACTAAATATTGTATTATTATTTATTTATATTTTACTCAAAGTGAATGGCTAAATTTGTTATAAATTATATAGTATATTACAAAAACTTAGTAGCCTATGTTGTCTAATAAATTTAGTAATTGTCTAATGGATGTTTAGAACAAGTTAAGTTTCAAATACTATTGAATCTATTAAAGGGTGCAATATTATAAAACATTTCTGTTTGAATACGAACAGATATGAGTATTCTAACACTGTATGGCAGTTCGGTAAAAAGGCGAGGTTATGGAGGAGTTTGGACAAGGGCAATCATCGTAAAACCCTGGAACGCCACAGACACTGCAGCCTGCAGCACGGACCGGGTGTCTGTAATCTCCTGTTCCGCCAGGGACACCCGTTGTGTTACTTTTCTATCAACTCAAAAATATAGTCCTACATTGCAATACAAAAGTATCCCTAGTTATAAAATATATGATGCTATACACTTATATTAACTATATTATAAAATTAATCAAATAAAATAATAGTTCATCAAATTATTCAAGTGTACCTAGTTTATCCCTTGTCAAATAAAAACTCAAGTTTTAAAGAACGTTTTTTATTTGCTAATAATTTCCAATAGATATTTTAAGAATGTCATTATAAGGCCGGTTTACACTATATAGCTGGAGAGCTATATAGCTCTGCTATATAGCTCAGTTTCCCTTTGATGTTCATCGAAACTTTTGGATAGCACGTTTTCTGCTATATAGCAGAGAAAAATGGCTTAAATTTGCTATATAGCCTGGCTATATAGCAAATCTCAAGTGTAACTTTTTGAACTTGTAGCAGAGCTATGCTACATAGTGTAATCCGGGCTTTACATACATTATTAAAGATGGATTTGAATATGCTTTAGACATGTGCGTGGCATATATTCTGTTTACTTTGTTTGAACTAGTTCAAACAAGTATCAGCGTTTATTACACAGGAACCGCCACAAACATGATGTTTTGCATATTGTCGCATTATGGCGATGAGAGCCAACATGTGTTCACACAATGCGCCGTCGGGCCGTGAGTAATCCACGAGCTCCATGATCCGTCCACACGGCGCGGCGCGGCGTGACTCAACATGGAGATTCATGTTGTGGATGGATTAAAGAGGATAATCGTTAGCCTAACTAATCTAAAATGATCATTATTCGTTATCAACGAGAGTTGCGATAAGCAGCAATAATTATGTAAAAAGTAACATCATAAAGAAGTACATTATTAAACCATAAATAAGTATAAACCCCTTAAAAGAGTTCGTTTTAATATAGGAGTCACTTCATGATACAGCTTCTTGACCAATTTGAGATGGCCATTTGAGAAAAGTGGTGGCGTTATAAAAATTACGGAATCCGCACATCAGGTGATTGTTACATTACGATTCAGTGTTTTAATGTGAGTGAGAATTACGATTACGTCAAGCAAAATCAGGTGTGGCTACATTTTGAATGGTTTTATGGCCTTACCTATAAAATGATCTATATGTATATTACTTTACTTTACAATTATTTACCAAATTTTAGTTGGCCTTATAAAGTAGCATATTCAACAACTGTGTTCATCCTTTTTAATACAATCATTCCATAAACAATAAACTACTATTGCTATACGGTCAGGTTGGAGATATCGCTGGTAATGGCGGATAAAATCAAAATAAAAAAAATTAATTATATCAATGGAATAAAACAATAATATTAGTTGCTAGTTAATGTTTTTAAATTCCTCTAATAGTTTTTTAGTAAAACATCAGGTACTCTGGCATAAATCACAATATACTCGTATATGAGTAAGAAATATCAACCATGGCCAACAACGTAAGCACGGAATATTATGTGATAAGCGTACAAAACTGACACTAAATAATTGTAATGAAGTAATTAATGATTGTGATGATATGCTGTATTATAATTTTGGCAAACTTATGCCAATAGGTAATGAGCATATCATAACAATTTTGAGAAAAATTATAGAAAAGTTCAGTAATCTTTATCCAGAGTTAAGAATATTATCGGAGTATTGACGTTTAAATTAAACAGAAAAACTCATTCTTTATAATTTTTCCAAATTAACTAATCCAAAATATATCCAAAAAATATCCAAGAGTTAAAAAGCTCTCGACCACAAGAATGTGCCTGTTTTATACCAAAACTAACTTAAAAATGAGAGGTGGTCTGCCGTTGCAGCACTGACCTCTCTCAACCCATCGCGGCTCCGCAACAATGATAATGCATTAACCTGTATCACTGGCGGGATTGCCGCACAACAATGATGGTTATTTCCCTATTCAAGCAGGTTAGGTATTTGATTTTTAAATGTCTCCTATTAAAATAATTACTTTGCATTTCTTATTAAATATCTACAGTAAGTAAAAAATACTGTACTTATAATTACATTAAAAAATAAAGGAAATAACTTAATATGGGTTATTAAAAAGTAATTTCCATTCTTTCAACTGAACTCAATATTAGAAATTTGATTACGATTTTTTTTTGTTACTTTTCATTTTATCCTGCTCTATTTAGTTTTCTTTTGTGTAGATAGGTTAACATAAGATTAGTTAAAAGTCAATGAATTCCGAGTAGACATTTTGTTATCCTTTATTAGAGTAGACATTAAGTGTTTTCCTTTAACTCTTTGCTTACAATTTCAAGGTTTTATGCACCAACCTCACTCAAAAATGACTTTAAATTAAAACCTTTTAAATTCGTTAAGAGTTCCATAACACCATTTTAAATCTGTAATTTAATATGATCAGCAATTGCCAAAGTGGGGAGGTGGGGGGGGAATGGAACTGTTTATAAATGCACTTAGTCCGCGATGTGGGTATGAGTACTTTGATGGGGTGAGTTAATAAAAGTATGAAAAATAAGCACAAAGTGCTTGCCTTCATAGATAACTCTTGACTAAAATGTTGAAAAAATTCGTAAATAAATATTTGTTTCTTACGCATTTAAACTACATATTTCCTTAATATTGATGACGAGCCTATTGTACATATTGTATCTAATGGTAAATAAAGTCTTATTGAGTTTTATTGATATTTTATTAGAAAAATGAACTTTAACTCACAAATAAATCCTGATATATACATCAATACACATTCGATCGGCCGGTATATATAGCTTGTAGGATCCTAAAAAATTCAAAATGGACAAGAAATATAGTAATAGTAATCTATCGTAATACTCAAAGTAAAGTTAATAATTACAATGTTTGTAAAATTATAATATATTTTTTATTGCAAAGATATATCACTGAATAAAGTTCCTTCGAATTTCACAGGTAACAACAGGTTAATTTGGAAACAAACATTTTACTATAAAAATGTCTATAAAATAATTTTTATCAGGCAATATTTGTTTGGTTGGAAGCAAATTTCATAAGTTAAAATCAAATCATCTTTGTTTGTGTAAAAGTTTTTGGTAATAAAAAGAAAAACTATTGAATTTTTTTACTAAAAGTGAGTTCTGTTAGGCCACATATTGCATGATACATTTAGAACTGTTGTATAAGCTGTTTTATTCGTCATTATTCGTTTTTTTTTTCATTTGAACTGGAGCGTATGCAAATAAAAATGTTCAAGGGTCAAAACTGCGCCTAGGCGAGCAATAAAAATGTCTGGTAGTTGACTGCATAGCTGTTGTTTACACTACTGCAGTGACCCAAATACATAATATTCAACCAATTTTTTATTTAACTACATAAGAACGTACAAGCAAAAGATACATTTACATTAACTTTTTATTATAAAGTTAAGCTTAGAAATTTGAATTCCAACATTGTTCCAACTCTTCACTCAGTTAAATAATTTTTAATTTAATCAGCTGTTTATTTACATTATTATTATTATTTTATCACATGTTTAATTTATATAAACAAATTGATGTTCTTTCTGTTTACCTTTTTAGGAATGAATTGATTTTTCTTTTGTATCATTTAAAATGAAGTAAATCTTAATATATGTAAACTGTTATTTTTCATTATTCATTATTTCATTATTTGAATCACTTCTGTTCTTGTTCCAATGGCATTAACTCATTTCAATAAATAATTCTTGTATAAGATGTCCTGCACTGGAAATGAAGTGGTGTAGGACAGGGATGATGGAATGAATGCTAATGACCGCAGGGGCAGAGGAAGTGACATTGGTCCTTCGAGCAAAGTGGAATCAAGACCTGAAGGAAGCTTACATACGCTAAGCTTAAGAAATAGAAATATACAGAAACCTCCAAATAAAGTAACAAATGAAAAGAAGAAATCTGGAAGAAATGAATCGATTAATTCATCCAAAAGGTCAGTCGAAGAAAGTGATTTAGAAGAACTACTTATAGCGCAAGAAATTGAAAGAGAGAAAGAAAGATTACAACAATAATTCAAGATAAGGGAAATTGAACTAAAAGAATGGAGAATGAAAAACGAAGAGAATTGGAAAGAATAGAGAAAGAAAGACAAATGGAACTTGAAGAACTAGAAAGTGAAAGAGAACTCGAAGAGCTAGAGTTTCAAAAACAACTTAATGAACTAGAAAGAAGAAAAACTTTAAAATTGAAAGAAAATAAGGTTAGTGACTGGCTTCGCAAGAAATCAGATGCTTTTCTTAGAGTTAATAATAAACTGGCTGAATACAAATCACACGAAACTTCTGTATGCAATAAGACTAATGGAAGTCATCCAGGAGTTTATGGTCAAAAAGTTAACTGTGAGGGATCAAATAATAATATTTTGTTGCGTATTCTCCCAGTTAAACTACACGGGCCTCAAGGAGAGTTAGAAACATATGCATTTTTGGATGATGGGTCCACTTTAACTTTAGTTGAAGAGGAAATCGCAACAAAATTAGGTGTTGAAGGTCCAACTTCTGAATTAACTATGCAGTGGTCAAATGATGTACAAAGGAAAGAAGAGTATTCCAAAACAATCTCACTCAATATTTCAGGGATTGAACCCCATGCAAAAAATATTATTTAAATAATGCTAGAACAGTAAAGCATTTGTCTCTTCCTGTGCAGTCTCTTAATGTAGAACAGCTTTCGGAAGAGTGGAAACATCTTAAGAACATTCGTGCATCATCCTTTGAGGAAGGTAAGCCAACCATATTAATTGGACAAGATAATTGGCCTCTTCTTGTTATAAGGAACATTGTACATGGTCCCTGGAGGGGTCCAGTAGTCAGTAAAGCCCTGTTGGGATGGGTGGTGCACGGAAATACTTTCAATGATCGTATAAGAAAGGATATAAATTCGCAGCATGTGCTACACCATAAAAACATCATACACAATGAAGAACAGAGGGCTCAGGATATATCAAGAAGAGATTTTCGCAACAATAAATCAGTCAAAGAAAACTGGGAAAAAGACACGTCAAAAAAAGAAGTCAAAGTTGAAGAATATGAAAGAGTAAATAATATAGTATTTAAAAAAACTACAAGAGAAGTAAGAAATCTTTGGAAAACATGTCAAAATTTGCAAGAAAACTTGAGAAAACCAAATAAGAACATTGTATATAAGACAACTTCAGATGTGAGATTTAAAAATATACAAACTCTACAAACAAATAGAAACACAATGAGACAAGTTATGTATGTTTTTGATCCTGGATCCAATGGAGGGAATAGGCATGAACAACACTACGGAATGTTTTGTCGAACAGCTTCAAAAGTTTTTAGAACTGCTGTTGAAGACAATCGATAATAGTCCAAGAGCCAGCGACGATCTGACCTTTGTCATTTTATAAAACCTGAAAGTTTGCATGTGTGTAGCTCTTATGGTAATATAAACGATCCTTTATTAAGAAATTTGGATAACGGTTACTTTCAGAGTTATGAGGTGTGAAAAGTGTGAAAATTGCACAAAAATTTCGTCATAGTATAAAAGCTGAAATTTACATATGTTACTCAGGACACTCTCAAAAGATGTATTCCTGGCTGTCAGACACTTTGTGCGGTTGCAAACCCTGTCTGACGGCCCTTAAAGTGCCGTGCAAAGTACGTCAGACTTCGTCATAAGTATAAAAGCTGAAATTTGCATATGTTACTTGGGGCACTCCCAAAAGATGTATTCCCGGCTGTCAGACACTTTGTGCGGTTGCAACCCCTGTCTGACAACCCTTAAAGTGCGGTGAAAAGTAGGTCAGACTTTTTCATATCAAAGCTGAAATTTACGTACGGTATGTTACAAGGGAAATTCCCTCAATACCTTCCTGATTTCCCAGATTTTTTAAAAATCAGATGTTATTTTAACTACGCCGTTAATATTAAAAGTAGAAAATAGCACTTATGGTCGTTTTACTTCCCCTACTTGCTGTAGGAAGCGCCTTGTGTTATATATCAAATGTCAAAATTAGAATATTTTTGTTTACGAAAAAGCAAAATATTAACATAAAGTGACATAAGATATTAAACAGATGTAGTTATTCTCAGTGATTTTGATTGGTTGAATTCTTTACCGTGGGAGGTTCGGGAAAATATGGGATTTCCTATCTGCGTTTTGACTGCACATTTAATTTGAACAGGGTATAATGAAGGGAAAACTTGGGTCAAATGATCATTTAAGTTACCACTATTGTTGAGAATTTTTATATTGTTAAAGGTGATTTGGTAATATATGTATTTTTAAATAAAATAATTGACAGTTGTAATAAAGATTTAATGGAAAATTTTAACTTTATGTTGGCTGGAACAAAAACACTATCCCTCTCGTACCTAATACCTTGTCCTCATTGGAAACGTCTAATAAGTCCAACAACACATAAAAACTATCACAATTGTCTGATGAAAGTCAGGAATACATCTCTTTATAATGTTCCATGTAACGTATGTAAATTTCAACTTTTATACTTATGACGAAGTCTGACCTACTTTTCACCGCACTTTAAGGGTTGTCAGACAGGGGTTGCAACCACACAAAGTGTCTGACAGCCAGGAATGCGTCTTTTGGGAGTGCCCCGAGTAACATATGTTAATTTCAGCGTTTATAAAATGACGAAGTCTGACCTATACTTTTCACCGCACTTTAAGGGTTGTCAGACAGGGGTTGCAACCGCACAAAGTGTCTGACGGCCAGGAATACGTCTTTTGGGAGTGTCCCAAGTAACATATGCAAATTTCAGCTTTTATACTTATGACGAAGTCTGACGTACTTTGCACGGCACTTTAAGGGCCGTCAGACAGGGTTTGCAACCACACAAAGTGTCTGACAGCCAGGAATACATCTTTTGAGAGTGTCCTGAGTAACATATGTAAATTTCAGCTTTTATACTATGACGAAATTTTTGTGCAATTTTCACACTTTTCACACCTCATAACTCTGAAAGTAACCGTTATCCAAATTTCTTAATAGAGGATCGTTTATATTACCATAAGAGCTACACACAGGCAAACTTTCAGGTTTTATAAAATGACGAAGGTCAGATCGTCGCTGGCTCTTGCTCTATAAAGGAAATATACTAACGTCTGAGGTGGAAGAATGTTCCAACTCTTCACTCAGTTAAATAATTTTTAATTTAATCAGCTGTTTATTTACATTATTATTATTTTATCACATGTTTAATTTATATAAACAAATTGATGTTCTTTCTGTTTACCTTTTTAGGAATGAATTGATTTTTCTTTTGTATCTTTTAAAATGAAGTAAATCTTAATATATGTAAACTGTTATTTTTCATTATTCATTATTTTATCATTTGAATCACTTCTGTTCTTGTTCCAATGGCATTAACTCATTTCAATCAATAATTTCTTGTATAAGATGTCCTGCACTGGAAATGAAGTGGTGCAGGACACGGATGATGGAATGAATGCTAATGACCGCAGGGGCAGCGGAAGTGACAAACATTTTGTTGCACTAAAGATAAACAATTATGATATATTTTATTTTGAATATTATTAACTTATAATTATAATTATTGACTATATAGGTATGTTTATCAAATTAAATTAACACGTGGTAGAAAACGATGATGAATAATTTTTCAGGAGTCAAAATATTTGTTAACGTAATATTTTAAGCGAAATTTTTTTAACTACTAAATATAAAAATATCACATACATATTTACATACTGTTGTAATCTTTAGAACAAAAATTTAAACGAGCTTAATCATATTTGTACAACAATTTCCCATGAAAAGCGATAAAAACAAACCGGAGCGCCATGTTAGCCAAACCAATCGAATCAGATATCGCCCGTATCGAAGCCGGTTATGGCATTTCATACGTGAACGCTCGCCCGGGCTGTAAAATCATTAGTCCGTGGAATCAGAACAGCCGTGAATGTACCTTTGATTTTTACAATCTGAACTCATCAAATAAAATGTTAATAATTTAATTGGAGTTTTGTTCTTTCATTAAAAGTAAAAACTAGATTTTGTAATCATTGAAATTTTTTGTAAGATGTAAATTTTCATTGGAATAAAAAATTATTTACAATGCATGTAAATGTGGGATTTAAGTTTTGATTATGAATTGTTATTACAGAATATTATAATATCTTCATAATAGCATCAAACCGTTTAGGCCTATTGAAAATACTTTTGAAAAGAATTGTTTTAGTATTTAAACTTAAACTGAAATCGTCTTAAAATGGTAGGCCCATATTATAAGAGTTGTAACCATGGTAAAAAATACTAACGGTTTAATTAATAATGAATATGTGTATCATAAAGCGAATAGCTTCGTAAGTTCCATTAATAAATAAATACAACTTTTATTTTATCACTGCGCCTTAAGTGATTGTTCCTGCCAAACATTGGGGAGTGTCACTAAATATTCTTTGATCAGATAAATCGAATGAAAAGTTTGCGATGATTTCATAAAATTTTATAAATTTTACAGAAACTGCATTTGAAGATTTATTTAGTTTATTGTGACAAATATTTATATTGTATACAACTGATTATCACCGGAGGCTTACCGATACGGAGCAATGCAAATAAGTCCAAGGATTACATGAGTTCCATTCCTAAAAGTTTTTGGGTTAATTTAATTTACCGTATTAGCTTACTATTTATGCTGGTTCCATGTTAAATGTGAGAGGAGTTCCGTAGCTTCTCTCTTGGGAGGTAGCCCCATCTCTGTACTCACGTTCGAGTGTTGCTGAAACTTATCTTATTTTCTTGATTGGCAATATGAGTCTTGAAAGGTGGAGTTTCAGCTTTCCCCGTTCCAAAGCTTAAACTACATTTTGTCTGGTCTTCAGTTATTAGTCGAAAATTTAATTACAAAATATAAATTACCAATCGATTCACCAAAAGCAACAGTAGGTTCTAATAAAATTGCAATCCTAAAAAAATAAACAGATTTCACTTACTTAAATTGTCAAGTATAGTGTATTCTATTGTTCTATTGTTTAACTGTAATTTATTTGCCTGAAGAATATTTTGGCGTTATTATAAACAATTTAGTAACTAAATTAATGCTTTCGAATGTTTATTTAAATTAAGTTCTAAACTTGGCGCCAGTTCCCCCTTACCCTCCCTCCAAATCTATCTGTCTGTCTGCACACAGCCACTTAGTTTCGGTTAGCCAGCTAATTTATTTTAGACCAGCCAGAAACTATTTGTTTGCATTAGACTCCATTATGTTAATCATCAACTTAATGATTGTTTTATCTCTTACATATAACATTCATTTATGTTTTTATATATCTAAATAAATTGTTTATATGTTACAAAAATTTATGCTGAAAAAGATGATGAATAGTTTAGGTGAAATTTTTTTATATGTTTTTAAGTTACTCTACAACTAGTAGATCAGTTGCTCGAAATCGAGAAAAGTTCAGATTGTATGCTATACCGTTATGTAACCACTGTATCCACCATGCTTTAAAACATAATCTCTTAGGTATGAATAGACCGATGGTCTCGCTAATGTATTGTGTTTACTCGTGACAGCTGTTAAACATGAAAATCTTTTAATTTCCCTACTAATGTTAATCAAATGGTGTAATGTAGAACTTTGTGCTTATAGGCTAGAGACCTTTGTTTGGTCGATATTTATTAACTCACTTCAGAAACAACATCTCACCAAGCTCAATATAATAACTCAAAATCATTAAAAACAGTTGTTGAAAACTGTAAGTGGAGTTAACTGTACAAAAAAATAGGTCACATATAAATTGATTTTGTGTCTGTAGATTTTGAGCAAGGAAACGAAATCAATCATTCTTAGTCATAACGTAAAGTACTTTACGTTATGCACTTAAGGGTGGTTAATTTTATGAAATACCACTACCAAATGTTATTACTAAAATGTTACGTTTAGTTCTACATCAATTGCCCTACACCCGATCGATCTCTTATTGTGTCTATCGGTAATCACCCAAAACTACACATAATTACAAATGTATATTAAGATATGAATTAAATGGTCAACAAAATCTCAAATGTTATTCTAATCAATGTTAAAAAATAAAATTTTAATAATGTATAGTGTCTTTATTTTTAAGTCTGATTGTACTAAATGTTTAGTTGAAATATCTTCAGAACAAGTCTTTCACATTGACATTAAAAACTTGAAAATAGGTAGAAAATTGTAGGAGGAGTTAAATTACAAAAATAAACATATCGTACAAAACATATTTGTACTTATCGTACAAAAGAAACATGGATTTTTTTCAACTTACTAACACAATTGTTAATTTTTTGCTGCATGCAATGAAAATGTTTTATGTTTTTCTAAACTTTTATTTATATTCATATTGAGACATTGTGTAGCACAGAATTATCTTTTGTTTGATCCTCTTTTACTACGTTAATTTCGTGACAGGTTTTTTTTTAGTTTCTTATTTTTATCATACTCATAGTAGAATATAAGTAAGCACATAGTTTTGATACTATACAGTATGCTTAAAAGTTTAAGCATTTGATACAAAATGTAAAGTAAAAAATTCAATTTACCCTAAGGCGTCAACCGGAAATTAAAAATCAGTTGAAGTAGCGAGTTTTTGACGGAACGGAAATAAGCATTTGTCAGCTGATTGTCAATATGAAGACATCCGAGGCGACTGTAGTAGTGCCCTAAAGGTTCAAGATCTGACATTCAAATTTAATGTTACTGCTTTACAAAAACTGTTTAAGAAGAGTAGAAAAATCCAGTAAATTAGTGTTAATAAACTTATAAAATGTTTAAATCTCGTTACAAATAACCGTACTTAGATAGTAATATAAATAATTATTTATATTATGATGGTAGCGTATAAAATAACAATGTGTTAAAATATTTTTAATTGCAATAAAAACTTAATAAAAGTCATTATGTATGTTTTACATATTCAAAACTACTGTTTATGATATTGATTAGCTAGAGTAATTTGCGCTATTAATACAAGCTATATTAATTTAGACTAAAAAGATCACTTCAGTCGAATAATTTTTTATTATTACTATGACTAAGGGTATTTTTATATACTTACAACCAACCGAAAAGCTAATGTTTTACTTTGCAAATCAAAACTATCAACAACTATAACTAACAATGATTCTTCGATTTCCTTTGTTATTTAGCTGTTTTAATAACTATGTTTTAATAGATTGGTCAGTTTTGAAATAAAACAAAGTATAAGCCATATTTTAAATTCGTAAAAATATTTAATTTTAAGTCATCAAAAAATGCAAGTTTAACATCATAAATTTTTACATCAAATTAAAAGTCAAAAACAAAAAAGTAGATATTTTTTTAAACAAAAATTTTAAATTAACATAAACTTGCGTTTTTTGTTTAAATTTATTTTTTGTGTATATTCTATATCAATTTTGTTTCTTGTATCTTGTAAAAGTAAAAGTAGTTGTAAGTTTAAAAAAATCTTTTTCGATTACAGTGAAGGAAGCTGCAGGTGTAGGGCCAACACTCAAAATTCGGCCACTTTCTATCACGGTTAACAAGATACCAATAATGATTTTTTTATGAAAACATTCTATCACTGACTCAAACTTAAAAAAAAATCTTTATATATTAAATATGTTATTGTAAACCCTTTTAATTTCTTATGCACAATAAACTTGCATACAAATCTTATTTTCATACAATTATTATTTAATAAACTTCCTGGATATAGTTTGACTCTTTTAAACTGTTAAAAAGAGGCTGCTATTCACGTAATGTTGTTTAGTAACCAGCTAAAATATTCAGCCAGTATAAGTAGAGCTTTCAGGCCGTTCGGCCTCTGTCTGCTCCTCTGTTGTTTATACAACTGCAGTGCTACATATGGGTCCCAAATATGATTTCAGACTACAGGAAATACTACTCGACCATTGGTATTAAAATTACTATTCCATGTTATGTCACATTCTTATTTAGGATGTGTTACATAAATTTAATATCACGCTTTTACTGACATTTTGTACGTTTCTACGGAAAACCCTTAATATCCCTGTTTGTTTAATAAGATATTACCTAATGATCCTGATCAATCACAAAGCTGTGCTACTCGCCCTTAAGTCATAGTCAAAAATACTCACCAAACTGATACGGTATCTGAAATAAGTATGTGTAGCCTAACTATTGCTCAAATTCAAATCATCCCAAAATGATATTGCTTCAAGGGGATAGTAGTAATTTACTAAAGAATAATTTGTAGATTCCTATTAAAAACTATACTGCTCAGTCCTCAGTACTTCTCATATTTTGATGGATCCTTTTGCTTAATACTATATTTAATCCAGTTCACATAAGTTTTTTTATCAACCAATCCTTATGTAAACGGGATTAAATATACTGTAGTATTTTGCATGAGGATCCATAAAACCTACAATAAATTTTCAACCACTTTATAAATAAAATTAAATGAATATGTACCATTTTCATGTGAATTCTATGTCTGAACAAAATACTTGTTCTATTTTTTTCATAAGAACGAGCCAACTCTGAGCGTAACAAATTTGCCTTGACACTATTAAATAGTTTATAAGATCGACTCGTGCCTTTGAATAAACTTCACGTAGTAAATTTCATATCTACTGAAAAGTGGAACAATTTTCATTTATACCTTTAAACAAAATTTTCAGTATTTTTATTTTTATGTTTTTTTATTTAGATTGTAATTAAATTGTTCCTTTATCTACTGTAAAAAGTATGTTTTAACTTTTTACAGGAATAAACTACTTATTTCATTTCAAATATCCATGTGTAATGAATAAAGAAAATAGTTTCCTTCACAACACAAATCAAATACGTTAGAAATTATAAATTATATTTCCTTTCATACAAAAAAGTCACTAAGCACAAAAGATAATGCTACAAACATATCTTGAAAAAGAACTGTAAAAGTTAGTATGTTATTCCACAAAAAATCATGATAAGTATTTACCCCCTTGAACTAAATAACCGTAAATAATTGGACTCCTATTCAAGAAACCTGTTAAACTATATCACCTATAGTCCACAATGAGTCAGTCAGTACATATAAACCAGGAGGAAGTCAATATTTTGAGAGGCGGCGCGGCGCGGCGGCGGAAGCAGACCATATGTGAGTGTGTAATCTTGTGAGAGTAGTTGATCACGGCGCGGCGGCGGCGGCGGTACATTGAAGTCGAGGAGTGAAATATGAGAGCTACAGAGCTGCAGGGAGCGGCGCGATCACATGCGCTATACAACAACAGACAAACGATGGACATGTGGTTACTACGCTTCATTAGCGGTCGGGGCAAGCATACACGCTTTCCAGCGTCTTGTGTGAAGCACTAGCTTCTCGATAAGTAGAAAAAGTGTGATGTAAAGACTTCCTTTTGTATTTCCGTGAAACCCTACAACACATCTCTGGCTCAACCAATGGTGTCTCCAGTTTATACCAGTGTACATACTCACAAGACCAGGAATAAAAACTTGGTCCAATAAAAAAGGGTTTTAGTACATCATTCCTGTGTTACAATTTTAACACTGATCCAACTGTCTTTTAACCGTTGATTAATAACAAGCCACATGTATAGTCTCCATTGGCCTTTATATTTGAGTGGTATTACTTAATTTTGTAGCTAGGTAGTATTTTACAAATCTATGTATTATCAAAGTACTGCATGATTATGGAATACCTTATTACGACTAACATGAGTAAGATAATATCTAGAGTTTTGATTTGTTTGAATACATAAATCATTCTGTATAAACAACAATTTTGAAAATTTCTGTTTTGAAAGTTGTTTTTATTTATTCCTTCCCCTAAATAAATATAATTATTTTAACTCTTCATTTGCAATATAGTTCGTGATATGGATTATTTACGAGTAATAATTTCCCTCGATAAATAAAAACATTTTTCATTTTATTTCATTTTACATTATTTTAAGCAGTCAAAGTATTCCACATCCGTCATCCCGTTATAAATTTATGCATGAATCACTTGAAAAAAATCTGGAACAAACCAAATTTAACCATTTTACTTTTATTGCATATACAAGCCTCGCCGCAGAGTGACACACCGCCTGCCTATTACGCATGACATGTTCACGTGTGTTAGTCAGTGAGCGGGTGAGCGGGTGTACGTGGATGCGCGCGGTATTCCCGGAGACCAGTAACACCTCTGGACTGCGGGTGGGCCGGGGCCTCGACTGGTTTGCACAGAGATAAACCGCCTCCCGCCGCGGCGACGACTCTCAGCGGTCTTCTTATTTTGATAAAGCCAAGAGCGAGAGATTTAGATACTTGAGGGTTTAAGAGATTATTGTGGGTATCTGGATGCAGAAAAACGTTAATCCACATTTTAGAGTGATGGGTTGATTCGTTTTGTAGGTGTTTTTATTTTTTATATTTAAAAGGGCAAACGTCTATAATTGGTATCCTAAAAAAACACACCGATAAACCCAATTGAAGTTGATTTTTGTTGCAGACAAAAATGTGGTCTTATCTAAGAGATGTATATTTAGAAAAATCTCAAATAATTACCTTTGTGCTTAAGTGGTTAACAAAATACCAACAAACAAATTAATTGTAAACTGAAGTATTTTGAACTGTTGAAGTAACTTTTCCGAGAATAATAGCCACTCAGCTTCAATTAAGGTTGACAAATTTCGAAAAGTTAAAATAATAACTCTTACCTCTCTTGTGGTGATTTTACATTACGTAATTGAAGGGAAAGTTAAAAAAAAAACTAATTATGTTTTTTGTTTTGTTTTGTAGTCTACTATAGAGACTTTAATATTTAAACCATAAGTAAAGATACATTGAAGAATAACTACGAGTAAAGTAATTCCAAAAATCAAGTTATTTTATTGAGTTTAGTAATTTTTATATTTTTTTTGTTTATTTAATATTGGTTACAACTCAAATTTATGTTTATATTTAAATTGTGGTTTTACAAACTTATTTAAGTTTTAAACGTGCATATGTTACTAAAATTTGTTTATTCCTTTTTTCTAAGTAATTAAAAAAAAATATTGTGATGGAATGATAAATTCTAACTTAATGTACGTTATGTGTGTTGTGGTCCATTAAATAAATAAAAACCTTTACTATAGCGCTCTTCCACTTTATCAGCTTATGGAGATTTTACCCATATTACATATTTGTAACTAATTCACCAGCATAGATAGCCTCATCAACGAGGAGAAGCTGCATATTATGTCGTGCGAAATGTGACATTAACGGCACATATGTTACAGGCAGTACGGCAGACACTATGTAATGGCTGTCTGAACAACAGCTGTACACTGGTAATATGCACTATAATAACACCAGCAATATCGCTAGAACGCTTGTAACGCTCGGGAGATACATAAGGTTAGCCCTTTCGTCAATCCATACATTGCTTTAGATAGGCTAGCTGTTTTGTGTAGAAAATGACATGATGAATTCAAGAATATTCTAGTATTTACCCTTTTATCCATTGTTGTTCGTTAAATTCATGGTTATAGGAATTATTTGTATGGTAATTCAAGCAAAGTCATTAAATAAATAATTAAATACGAGTAAGGTATATTTGTGTGTATGTGTGCACACGGATTTGAAAAGACTTAAACGATTTTCAGCAAACTTTGTAAATAACTTAGATCCAGGATGAAAGCAATATGTATATAGGTCTATATGCCTGGAAAAATCTGAATTCGTTATAATCTTGAATCGAAATTCTAAATATTTTTACATTAGTTCTACTGAGTTTATAATTAAAATGAAAAGTAGCTGACTCAATCGTCAATGCACGAACCCCTTGCTCCAGTGTAAACATTGTTTAATGTATATAGAATTGTCTAAGTTTACCGAGCAATGCTCGGCCAAATTTACTAATTTGTTTAATTTATCAATTTCTTCATTGAAACGTTTTGTTCATTAAAACATCATTATACTATTGCATTTTAGATAATTCATATAGGACTGAATACTTGAACACATGGGCATTATAAAACATACACAATCAATATAACATTTATTGTTTCATTTTTTTCATGTGTCATTTTATAGATTGATGAAGACAACTAACACCCAAGATTTCAATTTGACTTAAACAATTCAAGAGTAAAATATCCATAACTGATGACATTTTTCTCGTATACAGTACATTGTAGTAAAAATTCAAAAAAAATTTGTTTCCTGGATAATACTCTTAAATTTTAGATCAATAACTTAAAATAAAACTGATTGAATAAAAAAGTATACAAATACATGACTATCTTAATAAGTGACCGTAATATAACAGTCATTGTTGTAGTCGGTTTTTAGTAAATTAGGTTATGTGCTCGTATCTTACAGAGCCTGTGGCTTTCTAAATTTTTGAAGGTAAAGGTCAAAACCCCGGTTTTGTTACTATATAATTTTAAACTGTTTTTAAACAGCAACATTTCATCAATAGAACAACAACAAAATATCAACCTGGTACAGTGTAGAAACTTTAAAAAACACAAATTTTTCTGAAGATCAAAAAACCTTTGGATTACAAACAGAGTACTATAAAAAGCCAGTTTGAATTGATAATATGTCTTACAGCTAAAAACCTCAAATAACTACGTTTTAAACTAACAAAATCCAAATTGTTACAAAAATCAAAAAACAAAAAAATTATAATTCCCGAAGCTTTAAAGTTAATACTGTATAAGAAAGCAAATTTCATTTCCGAAAAGAACAATTTTGAAACATATTTTTTATTTGAAATAGTTGTAACAAATTAAAATTTTATTTCAGTGTTATTTCATTTGATGAAGTTTACTAACTCCAAAATCATATATGTTAATTACAGTTCTTTTTGTATATAATACAATAAAACATGAACTCGCTCTATTTAAAGAGCTTAAAAAAAACACGTATTTATTTTATATTGTGTTTGGAATACGTCCCCTGTTTCTGCAAGTCGGCTAACCAGGGCCAATGTTCAAACAAAAGCTGGTGCAGCAGATTTAATCTGGTTACCCCGGATAGTAACAGCATTACGGGGCCAATTCCGCACATACCGTGATGTTATCCGTCCAATAACGCACGCCCGTGAACATAACTGGCTCAAACTTGTCGCAAACCAACTGCCTTCAAACTTGGATGATCTCAATATTAACCTTTTTATTTTCATCATCGAATTTAGTATTATTTTTACTATACCTACATGAGTTTTGGTTTGAAACAATGTAATATACTCATAATGTGTTGTGATTACGGTATGTTTTTCTTTCCTAGTTCTTTAAATATTTTTGTTAGAAAATAGATGGGATAATATTTTTTAGTCATAGTGCCGGGGAGACATTGTTTGATAAACTTGTATATATTAAACGTGAAAGAAGAACTCGCTCCCTCCGCTCACTCTCCAGGCCAAAGTACGCTGTTCTTTAGCATATATTTGTTAAACCAGAGTTTTAATTAGTAACACTTTGATAATTTTGGACAGTTATTAGCTGATTATTTTCCTATTAAGTAGCTATGAAAAATATCCATAAGGATAATATGGAGAATTTGAAGGGCTGAAGGATGAAAACCGGATTTTTCCAGTTATAAGAGTAGCTCAAATCGATATTTCATGGCCAAAAACTCCGATTGAAACAAAAAATGTAAAATCGTGTTTTAAACAATTCTCCTACAAACAGTGCTTTTTTTTAGAGTATACGATATGCCCTCTTGATATTATTTGCAAACATTAATCTTGTTATGTTAGTTTAAAGATTACAATGAATGCTTCTACTAAAATGGTAAACTTGGTTTTATTCCATCAATTTCATAATCATTTATATTTAATGGTTGTTCTAAAAAAAAAAAAAAAAAAAAAAAAAAAAAAAAAAAAAAAAAAAAACTAAGAAAACAGAGTTTGACGAGTGAATGAACATATGGTGTGTAAACTACTAAGACTTAAAGTGTACAAAATGATAAGTTCATTATTTGAGAATCAATATATTTACCTACTGACCATCACTGAAACTCAACTTGTTGGAACTGTAACGAAGCTTTTGCATAAAAATTACAAAAATATGCTAAAAAGCATTTTTAATATAAACTTCAAATAAATAAAACAATGTTTTTTAAAGTCATTCCAACCACGTTATACAACATTATTTAATTTGTAATTGAACAACATAATCATTTGATTTAAAGTTCCACAAACATTTTAAATCCTATTTTCTGCCCTTGTAAACTTCTGCAACCCGACTTCATGGCCTTACCCTCACCTAAAACCATTTGTACAGCATCGTCATAATATGGAGTATTTTAGAAAGAGGTACCGTCTCCCTTAAGAGTCATCTTCACCCCTGGGCCAGTAGCCCATTGTTGAGCAGTCGGCAATGTTAATCATACGGCTTTTATGCTAAAACATGGTATGGCATTCCCCTGTTTCGGACCCCGTTTTTCAACCGATTTTCTTGAAACTTGGCAAGTGTTTAGTTGAATAGTTACATTAGGTTTCTCGTACCTTGAAATTTTGAAAATTTAACAAATATTACTTTCTGTGACGTCGCAAAGTAACTCGATTTTCCTTAGTAATATTTAAAAAATTAGTAAAATTTTCAAAATTTCGAGGTATGAGAAACCTAATGTAACTATTCAACTAAACAGTTGCCAAGTTTCAAGAAAGTCGGTTGAAAAACGGCGTCCGAAACAGGGGAATGCCATACCATGTTTTAGCATAAAAGCCGTATGATTAACATTGCCGACTGCGCAACAATGGGCTACTGGCCCAGGGGTGAAGATGACTCTTAAGCATGTGAGTTTTGTTGAAGTATAGTATATTATGATGAAATCTTCTGATGAAACTTATCCGCAACAGCGCAAATCTTTAGCATGGGAGAATGCGAGGCACACGTTTCGTCTCCGGGGGCTCGTCTCTTTCATCGTTCACAACTCTTTCTTTTAGATCAAACTTACTGGTACAACCATTACGAACATATTTACTGTTAGTGTGTTGTTTGCTTTACCATATTGCTTCCTTGGTTCCTATTCGATCAGTTTCGCTCAATCGAATAATTTCTGTATTTAGTAAGCTTTAAATAGTAAATGAGTGAGATGCAAACGCCTTCGTAAGAGCCAATTACAAAAATTAGTGATGTTTGCCGTGCGAATTTATGAATTAAATATTATGGGGGAAAACATCATCATCTTCGGTTCCCCCGAAACCACTATGACATTGGATCTTTATTTTATTTTTACCAAACATGTTATATAAATATTGAATATTTTGATACTTTACAAAAAAAAAAAAAAAAATAAATGCAATAAATAATTGACTATAAATTATACAATAACTCCGTAAATTTTCCAAATGTAGACTTCATTACTCACCTAATCAAAAGCGTAATTGTATCAAGAGGGATCTCATTATTTTTAATCCTTTTTATAAACACGAAGTAAAAATCGCAGCATGTGAAAATGTAATTTGATTTGTTACATTTTCAATATTTTATAAATGAATAAAAAGTCAAATGTTAGTTAATAGAGTCACTAGTTGAACCGTTCATCAGTGCATGTTGTAATTGACCACTACAACATCAATGAAGTGAAATGGAACTGGTAATGTATTCAACAGGCGAGGGACGTGACATGATGGAGGATATAATTGATAGGGTCACAAATGGGATTGGCGTTATAGCTTTACGTTTACACAAGGGCCATAATAAGTTATTTAAACTTTTAATGTGAATTTAATGCTTTTACAATTTGTCCTTTTTAAGATTCAGACACATAAGTGTATATCATATTTACGTAACTGTACATGGTTTTCTATCAAATATAATATTTACAAAATTGATAAAAAGTACAAATTAAGTCATTTTTAACTGTACAAAATCCTTACGTATATCTACAATCCATGAAACTATTTATTTTTTATCTATAGTAAAGTGTTTAGCCATCGCAATACTAGCTAACTAAAAATTATAATTTCTCAAGTTGTATACCATATCTTTTAGTTGGCTTTAGCTATTATTATGTGCATAGATTTTCTGTATTAATAATCCTTCCTACATAATCCACAGTATAGTAAAATAATGAAAATATTGTTATTCCAATAAAGTTATCTCTTATAAGTAATTTCAATTAAATAAAATAGTGTTCATTTAACTATAGAATTATTTAGTTATTTTATTTATTTTTGTAATAAAACTAAAATTTAATGCTTGAAAGGGCAGCCTATTAATAAGAGTATCCTGAGTATCCTGTGGTACCCTGACCTGAACTGAGAAGGCTGCACAAAGTACGATGTTTCGGAAGACTAGTCAAAGGTATCCAATGTAATGAAAGCACCTTTAACATGGCAGCGGCGAGCATGAGCCCAGTTACCTTAAAAGTAACATCTCTATAAACGTTGAATAACTCTATCCAAAACATAAATGTCCATCAATTTAATTAAATTAATCTACAAAAATAATGTAATACTTTATCCCTTTACCACAATTTTTCCATTGTTAGCCTACTTTTGACAAATAATAATTTTTGTATTTTGATTTTTTTACGATGGTTTCATGATTTAGGACATAAATCAGTTCTCCCTATCGTATTTATTTATCAGCGTCAACCTCTATAAGATAAAAATTACAACATTACAACTCAATTTTCTTTGTATAGTTGAGTTTATCTTATGTATTGTATTCTTAAATGAAAGTTAATTAATTGAACGGTAAAGAAAATCAACTTAGGCTTACAAATTTTAAAATGTTTCATAAATTATTTGGAGATTTCTTTATCAACTTGTTAACCAACTATTGGTGGACCTATCACAGGCAACCCAAAGCAGTATTACTTTGTGTTCTGTAATGTCTTCTGCGGATGTTCTGGTGAACTTTGATGGTGACTAAACTTGATAATGTTACTTGGAAGTCACTTATCTCTTCAGATCTAATTTGGTTTTGAGTAACAGGAGTCCTCCTTGTCATTATCCCTCAGTCCTGTAATTATGTGAGCAGCTCCCCCTAGGTCCGGCATACACTTTATTTATGACATTTCTCCCAAGGGCCTGTCCACTCGCTGGACATTTGCTTACTTATTCAGTACATTTCCAAATTTTTGCAGTTTAAAAAACTTTTATAATCTAGGGGACATTTTGTTATATTTTTTGTCAAATAATGTTCAGGCCTTTTTTTGAAGTTCATGTGTAATTTTTATATTTCAAATAAATTCCCTGGTATGCATTAATAAAAATATTTGTGATGAATAAATAGTATTGTGTAAATGTATTTTTATAGTAATAGATTGAAATATGTATATGCCTTAACATTTATTTCTAGAAAATGAAAAATAATTAATCGACGATAATTAAATTTAAACCAATTGAAATTAAATGCCTAGGTATGATTTTGCAACTGTTTATACTTACAATCAATTCGTCATGAAATATTATTAGGTATTTTAACAAAGTATGTGTTCGTTAACGTTTTCCAACTGCGTTTCTCTCGCAGCGCTCGCGCCCCAGACGCCGCCGAATGTTCGCAGCGTATGAGGATGACTCACGCCGCCCTCTACGGTGACAACAGTTGATATGACGGGACACAATACATCTTGATCAGTAGCCAGGGGTGACAGCAGTCGCCCTCGCCCCCACTGTAGGGGCGGCGGCACCATGGTCTCCACCGCACCGGTCCTAGGCGGAACACAACAATGCTGTTTACTGCAACACTATCGGCCAGATGTTTCATTGTGGCCCATTTACCTTAACAACACTCAATTTAGTTTGATATAAATACATAATTAATAAGAGAAACGTTTTTATGCAAAGAACTCCAACAGTATTTAACCGAATGATTTTAGTGTCATTGGATAAAGCTTTTCTTGATGTTGTGTTTAAAAGACCAACGGCATGGACCAACGGTCGTGATGTTGTACAAATCCAAACGGATACCTTTACAAACCCTGAACGTTTGTTACATCCCCTTCTGATTAATATCGGTGGAAATGAAATGGATTTCGAGTTTAACAGCTGAGAAGCGTAACAGTAGTACTATACCCGAGTGAAAGCATCGAGCTGATTCATTGGATTGTCTCAGAGAATTATCTTTTTGAAACCATGTTGATATGGTTTGTTATCTTAAACAGTGGCTGTAAAACAATGTCAGCAAGTAAAATCATTGGAAATCTTAAAATATAAAAAATACAGTAATAACACTTAATGTATGTGAACATTAAAAAGAGATTTCATAGTGTTCGGTCCAGGCAATGATTAATTTACCGTCAAATTTAAATTATGGTCAGAGATAACATAAAAGTAAAGTTAGTAGTATATATTGCAATAAGCAATATACTGTGGCATTCAAAACCTCTTAAAATGGAGGTATCCCTTTTTGCCTCATCGTACATCAATCAGTATACTTAGAAACTCATCCCAGCAGATTATGAACAATCATGAAAATCTTCAGTGTAGTGGCACTATGATAGAATAGGCCTCATTGAATTGGTTAAAGGAAGAGATAACAATTAAATCAATAGAAGTTGGAATTCATATAGCAAGAACTAAGTTATTCTGATGCAACGGGGATATTATTCAAGATTTGTCATTGTTATAAACAGTTCACACCCGAAGTGTGTCTGTGAGGTGCCCAATGAGGCACGAGTCAAGTGCTCTGGGGCAGAAGAATTACCTGCGGGGCGTCCGGGGCCCTCGCCGATAAATCTCAAGTGACAAAATGGGGCAGATTAGGGCCGCCGCCCCGGGCCCCGGGGTGGGAGGGGGGGGGGTGCCGGGTGGTCCGCCCCACGGGGCAACGGGCCGTGAGATTTAACGGGACGTTTTAATAGTTTTACATCTCCCATGGTTTGTGTGGTCAGGTGGAATGAATGTCAATTCTCATTGGATACATTTTAATCTAGACGTTAAAGCTCAAAAGACCTCGTGTCAATACTGCATTTTAAATATTTTTAACCCAATTTTAATGAAACTGTTTATGGAACTGAACCTGATCTATGCATATAGTATTAGGGAAAATCAGTAAATAAAAGAGAAGTTATTTGGGTTTCACTTGTGGAAAGGAGTAGAACTGAGTATTGTTTTATATCTAAAACTTAAGCTGTAGATTCTGATAAATATTTTAACATTAGGTGCAAATATGAAGAGATATAGCATTAATTATATTTAAATTATAAATATTGTTATCTAAATACAGTAATACAAATTATTTATAAATCTAAAATATCTCAAAAATTTTATATTATGATTTGTGATTAGGAATATATTAATGTGTAGACCTTGTAAACACGTCAAACGTAGTATGATGTCATAATGACAAAACTGGATTGTTCATCGAATTGAGGAAAATATACTACGGGTACTATTAGGCTATATATACATAAAAACCCTCTTCATAAAACACAATCTTAAAATATTTACATAAATAAAGGTTTTGATTATAATTGTTTCTGTAAACACTCGAAACTTATCTGGCTCACTGTACTATTATTTCCAAATCAATTTAGTTACGAACAAAGGTTGAGTGAGAGATGAAAGGCTTTGTAGGAAAGCAGTTAACTTAGTTGTTATTGAATCAAATATCGACGTTAAGGTAACTAGAATCTGTCATTGAGTGACGAGGGGAAACTCCCCTCTGTACTGAATAAGCCTCCACTTCCGTCTTGTAGCCAGGCTCTGACAATCTTGACAACCAAAACTTGTACCATACCTGGCTTTCAATATAATATGGATTTAAAAAAACCAGAACGAATGAAATATTAGTTTTTTTTCTTTGACATTATATGTTATTTAAAGACGTTTAACTAAGGAAATAGTTAGTTGAGTAATCTAACTAATTAAATTATATAAATAAACATAGTATGTTTATATTATAATAATCAATTATTTGAATTTTTGCAACTTATGAAATTTGCTTTGTTACAGAAATAAAAATCACTGTTAATATACTCCTACAAACTATTTTTTAGACGCCAATAGTATTTATGCGATTATTGCTTGGGTAATTATAAATCGAAATGCAGTCCTCATTAGACCTCTTTATACTTCATAGCCCTAACTTTGGTTATATTATAGTAGTTTATGCAACGATCATGTTATGTAAACGTTTTAGCCACAAGTGAGATGTAAGTTTGAAGACGAGCGAAGCGAGTTATCTATATAACACTACAAACGTTGAATACACTACTTTATGTACGACCAACTTAAATTTAACAAATTGTTGTAAAAAAATTAGATAAATTCATAGGTCAAAGGAAGTCACACATTCAAAACGAAGCCACAACATCGATCTCGAACATTAGAACTCACTCTTTTGAGGTTGGGCACGTATAAAGAAACTAATATATGAATCACAAAGGATCGATTAGCTGATGTGTGAATTGCGTTACTTTTAATAACAGTACTTTAGCCAAAAGTCCAGTTCACATTCTTCTTAAACCTCTATTTAATGTCACTTTGTACCTTTACAAGCCTTTACAATTGTGTACCGGGTTTGAAGTTGGTTTTATAATGTACCTCTTTACAATTTTACTTGTAATTTCATTATTGGTACTTATTGCAATAATCATAGATAAGTAATTGTTATAAGACATGCACATTTTATTGTTTTTCACTAACTATTTGAAAAACTCAAACTTTGATAGTATTTGTGAAGATTATTCTCATTAAAAGTAAAAGTTCCCCTGAAATACTATTTTAGATATTTTTAAATTAGCCTACTAATTTAATCAATATTTCACAGCCTTGTACAAAGTCGCTTGTAATACCCAAATGATTTTAATAACATTTTACAGTTACACTGTATCTGAACATATTAGCGTATTATCTGTATTCAGTTATTTAAACAATGGGACCTTTTTTAAATTAATTTATAAAGCTCAATCTACTAAAATGAAACATTTGTTCTTTCTCCAATCTGCGAGCCCCCCTCCCCCCTCAAGTCATCCCCAGGGCGGAGGGTCTCGGACAGGTATGGGAGGGTCCCCGGTTTTCAGGTTGTTAGTCATTTTGTCACTTTCGTTCATTATTCACATTCGCACTCCTAAACTTCATGATATACAATCCCTTACCGTCCACAAAGGGACGGCGCTGTACAAGTGTACATAGGCTCCCCTTTTTCCCGTTTCCCGTTTAAAAAGGGAAATAATGGTTTAAAGTCTATGAATATACGACGGTAATGTGATATTTTTACACGCACATCTGCCTAAAAAATCTATAGGTGATCACTAAATAGTGGAGTTTATCTACCAAGTTAATTTACGCTTAATGATAAAATAGAATATACGACACTTTCTATTAACCATTTAAAAAAATATATTTTCCATGTTTGAAATATACTTCTAATAGACGATACTTGAGGCAAGATAAAGTAAAAACTAGTAAAATAAATACTTTGTATAAACTTTTGAAACCGCTGTCTACTGCAACGTTCAATTTTAACATTTTGCGATATAATAGCGTTGCATTGATTTTTAAAATATATTTTACTTAGCCTAACACATGTTCTTTAAAATTCTAACATCGAATAAATGTTTAGACATAAATGCGTGTCTTAAAGTATCTCCTGAATTTAAGGAGCTTAGACTCAGAGAGCAAACTTTATCCCTCTCCATAACATAGGATTTTCAAATGTATAGGCCTACCTTAAAACGTGCTCTACTTGCTAAACCTGTCGGGTGGCATTAGTCAATTTAAACTAATTTGGTGGATACCAGCTATCCTGTATATTAAGATGAGAATTAATATGTCTAGTTGAATATTAATAATGACGGTTCCAACAAAACGAACAAAAGCGTGATACATACTACTTAAAAATAAATTATTTCCAATTAAATTGATATTTTTTATATGTATTATACTGTAAATAGTTTACATATTCACATGAATTTAAAAAAACGCCTGGATGAAAAGACAAAATATGATACTCATGCAAAGTAAAACTGTTCCATATAAACGCTAGCCTTATATTGTTCTTCTCTAGCATTTCATGCATTCTTAAGCAGCCAAAACGCTCAACGTTTCTCCGCAAGTTCGCCCTTTCTCTTTTACTTAATGCAGGGAAACTTTATTTTTTACTGTGTAATGCAAGGCAATGAATGTAAGATTTTGTATAAACTTAGTTTAATCGGATTGTATTTGGGGTACCAAGCATTTGCTGAGTTAACAGGCAAATTTGTAAAACCTGCAACCCGTGCTCGTTCATTCGCAAGGTCGAAGGTATCAAAACAATAGCTTAAATTTAATTAAACACAGGTTAATAATGTTACACGTTGGTTTTTTACAGTTATAAGCTGAATGAAGTTTGTTCAATTTAGTAGCTGCGAAAAATGTCCTCAATGTTAACATGCACATTTTGAAGGGCTGTATGACGGAAATAGCTATTTGTGTAATAATAGCGTAAAGTACGTCATTGCCACTCGAGAATTCGCACGAAGCGTCAGCTGAGTGCGGCCAAACAATTCGAGAGCGGCAATGACTATTTGCGCTCGTAACACACACAAGATTTTTCCTACCAACGTAACTGCTACAGATTACATGTTTTTTATTGCATACAAAATGTCGTTTAGGTTACTTTTGATTTGTTTCTGTTGGAACACACTGTTAACTACCAAACATAACCTCAAACTAAAAATAGAAGCAATTACTAAACGACAACAATGAATAACAGCTGTAGCATGGCTTGTAATAACAGCTGACTTCAAATTGCTATTTGATCTAGCGTGCGGTAAAGAATCATTGCCGCTCTAGAGCGGGAATGAAACGGAAACCGGATATGAACTGTTTTGCATAGGGGTTACAAGTGTGGCAATGCGATTATTTCCATGCAGTGGTAGGAAAAGTAATTTTCCCACGCATGGAACCATCTCCAATCGATTCCTCGTTGCCGAAAACGACATATATTAATAAAAATAATAGCACAGAAAAATGTTGATCGTATGCAAACAGTGTTTGTTTATAACACTGTTTGCATCTTATAGTAAGTACGGTACAAGATTTTTGTACATAACAAATGATATGATTCTACAAACTCTATGGCTAAAGGCAATAATTCCACATTGTTAATGTTTTTGCTTGATATATTTTTACAATAAACTAGTAGTGCCGGTCGATACTCGCTTCAGCCATGGTCAGGCAATTGCTATTTTCTTCCAATCAATCAGCTGCTTTACATAATTTATATGTAGGCTTACCTTTATATACATACGTTTTTAGGTACTGGCCATAATAAACCAAATCCTTCTTAAGCGTTTGCTCTTCTGCTGTATTTAGACTAATACGTGGTGTGTTTTTAATCAGCTGATTATGAAAGGTTGTAAAATAAATTCATCGCAAGGGTTTGTAAATTTTAATTTTTGTAATATGAGAAAGTGAGATAACGTTAAAGTAAATAGAATCGGCGAATATAAAAAATTTACCTTTTATTTGATACAAACTGCATGTAAATCGGTCCAGTGGGAGTCTCAAACAAAATGTACATAGGATTGAAAAAGTTAACTTTTTCACCATGTTTAATCTTTATAAGAAAAGTTATTTTTCATTTCTGACCAGTTTAACGTAAATATTTTTTTAAAATACAAATTAAACCTGCTAATAAAGGACCGAAAACGTTTGTGTTGGTATAACTCCAACCCAAGCTATATAAAACCTCTTTAGCTATAAACATCTAAAGCTATAAAGCTATAGAACATTAAAGTCTCAGACGAACTGTCCAAAGTTGTTTTCTTTACCGTCTGTTTCATCGTACATTGTATATCTGCATTCATATATTTTAAGACCTCTTCGGCGAGATATCGAAGGCTATGCTCGATATTTCAAATGACCGGCGCCGCCGCCGACATGTCCCATGTACTGCTGAAGATCTGGTCATTGTTGTCTCAGGATGCATTGCCTGCGATCGCATACCCTGACAGTGATGACGCATTGACCAGTCCCCGCAAATGCACCTTTCACGCAGTATTCGTAGGGATATAGCTTACATGCACGTATACCGTCACGAGAAGGTAGAAACTATTTTTTTGTAGAAAGATTTTAAAAATAGAAAATAGGAAAGAAAATACGATTTTAAAAATATAAATGGATTCAAATGGAGAAAGAAAAAACGATGAATATATATCAAACATTTTAGGATAACACAAATAAATACAACCATTTTAAAACTTATCATAGACATGGCACATAATGTCTAGTCAACTACAGTACGCAAGTTCACGGTTCTGTTCAGTTTTGACAGTTACCGACACATAGTTAAAAATCATTGGTAGCACTGTAAATGTAGCTGAATAATTATAACATCGATTGCAGTGAATCTGGCGAATCTGTGAATCTGGACACGAATCTTCCAAATTGTGGTTTCAAACAAAATGCATTGTATAAGAATTCTATTCTCGATTGTGTACATATTAAATGCAAATTTTCTATATTAATCATACAGAAGAAGGTAATTCATTGAATCATAATACAGTTGTTGTAATAACAAATACTTGCAAATCAGAAGAACAGATATTTCAGTTAAATAATAGTTACTATTAAATAAATAATAAAAACTATTAGATTAACTGACATTCTGGTCGAACTTCGACCAGTGGAAGAATTCGACCCATAGGCCTATAATTATAATTTATTTTTAACCCGACATTAGTTTCGTTAGCTTTTTTTTATCAATGATATCATTAAAAAATATCATATGTAGTGTTAAATCATATTACAAAGTTTTGCTTTGGTTAGTTAGGTTGAATGTTGTTGATGAATTCTATCTACCTTAAATAAACCTAGTTTTGTGCAAAAACATAGTTCTGTTCAGTTATTAACAACAATCTAATTAAGTAAAATAAAAACATGTAAATTCATGAACAAAAAACGCGACTGCGAGATTAATTCCTAACAAAGCACCTTGACAGTGGCGTAATATTCTAACAATAAACAAGCCAGGTGTCGTTCCTGCACGTCGGGGACCTCCTGGTGTTATTGCGCACTAACCGGAAGTTACGATGTGATCCTTGTGGAATTTAAACAATAAATACGGTCAACAAACAGTTCTGACGGTTCTAGCATTATTCGACTTGCTAGAACTAGGTTTTAGGGATTCACTGTGAGAAATAGTAGTGGAATAAAATTATGAAATGAGTTGTAAAATATACAATTGACTAAACAATTTTGACTAAACTATGGAACTTAATCAACTTTTTATTGGGAGGGAAATTTTATAACTAAATTTATTCAAACAAATCACTTTCTAGATATTTAATATTTTATAAGCCCTGATTAGAATGATTGATTTCTATATTCTTTCACACAATAAAACTATAAAATTTTGTTTAATTAAGTAAATAATATAACTTACTTTTAGACACTGAACTAGAAGAATAATTATTAGTAAGTTTAAATAGGGTTGTACAACTTTTACATAAATAACATCAAGTGTCATAACATTATCATAACTTGTAAGTTGAGACCGATGATTGGACACTGCTTAATTAAAAAGCTACCACAATAGTATATTGCTTTGCCTTGTTTTATATAGTAATTATTTTTTGTGATTTCTGAAATGTGCTGGGTTATATTCGTCCAATGTTTGTATGTTAACCTTATTTACGTAGCCTAATTTTAAAACCATGCAATATTACATTCCCAACGCCATCAAGTGAATAATTGATAGTATAAATAGTATAAATACTATGGTAGTTTCACTATTGATAGTATAAATATTTCAGTTAATACAAACAGAACGTTCAAAACAACCACAACTCAATTTAGAAGTTTTGTATTTTCAAACAACATTTGGATAAAATAGTAACCCTATATAATTTAAATTGAAAAATGTTTTAATTATCGCCCAGTTTCAGTGAGAATTTCACGTAATAACTAAGAGAAATACTAAAATACAAAACTCTTTTTGATTCAGTAAAAATATACCGTAGGCTATATTAATTATAACTAGAGATAGAATCGTAAGAACATACTATCCAACTGGCCAATACACCATACGCCCACTGGCCAAAATTCTACTATAAAACTCCACATGAACTGGTCCCAATTAGTTTAAAAACATCAACTTAAACATATATTTTTCCTGATTTGCCACATTATTTTATAAATAAGCTGGATTAATATAATTATTTTTCCAAAATAAGATTAACATAGAAACTTTGAAAGCCTGTAGGGTGAAGCCCTCTGGGGAAGATTTGAATTATAATGGGATTGTTGTCATCTACAGCACAGCACACTACCATTCTTATGGTACGTGCGGATTTCTCCTACGTTGCGCAAAAGCTGGCAAAAAGGAGGATATGAAACGTGCTTGCCTTTTAGTATATAGTCTTATAAATTGGGAAGATATATATTAATGTGCAATCAATTAAACTTAACTTTTTAACGTATATTCTATTATTTAACTCTTAAACTACAATACATTTTATAGGATTATAAGTTAATACGTTCTACTATTAATATTTTCAAATTTTTCTAACACCTTTTACTAACAAAAGTGGCACGACACAATGTGACATTGTTGGCTTGAAGTGGTTACAATTTGTAAAAGCAAATCTGTCGTTAAAAAACACTATTTTTTGCTGGTACTCTATAAAACTTTTTGTTAGTAACTAATGTGTTGATTAGAGTAATTAACCACTAAGAACTAATTATTACAAAAATATTTTTAAAGATGTACATATGATTAGCCGCAGCTACATGGTTGTCTGGTTATGACCTTTCTTAAGTCTTGGTGTTCTTATTTCAATATACGATTTTTGTATAAGAAATGTAAGTATTATTGATAAACTCTATGGTGCTCACTTTGTATTGCAGTAAGCATTAGTTTAATTTATCATTAAAGTGATTAATTATTATAAATAACTATTGTATTGTGATTAACTATTGTAAATATATGTGAGATTCATTCTATTGATTAAATATTTTAATTATGTGACATTTCTACTATAATACTTAACCATCTAGAAGTAAC
Organism: Neoaliturus tenellus; assembly: GCA_030545055.2. Lineage (NCBI taxonomy): Eukaryota > Metazoa > Arthropoda > Insecta > Hemiptera > Cicadellidae > Neoaliturus > Neoaliturus tenellus. The sequence continues at coordinate 279,328,853 of CM061531.1, read as the reverse complement.
TTCTATTTTAGTATACTTCCAATTGAGAAGAAAACTGAAGGTCGTAACTGAAAATAAAATGTTTCTTAAGCTTAAAACTTTGAATACAACGAAATCGTAATTCCCTTCTCAACACCTCAAAGGAAATGTTGGAGGTAACAATTTCTTTGGTGGCTTGACAGTTTGGTTGGTTGAATTAACTCTTTTCCCAAGTAATGCAAAGGAAAACACAATTCTATTTTGGGACGGATCAAGAGTAAACATATAGGGGTTTCCTATTAAAATTTTTTCGTTCTTTGTAAATATTATTTCAATGTAAATGTACTATATAAAGTGATTTTATTTATAATAAATATGTCAAAGTTGAAAGTATTGAAACTGTTTTACTTTGCTTTACAAATGAAATAAGTATATGCCATGTATGTGTGCCATATTCGCTATCTTCCAAATGATGAGAACAATAAAAAGTTATTAGTTAAACTATATTTTTTCGAATGTTTTTATAGAAATGCCCGATTCAAGCTCCAACCTTTTGCCTCATAATCAATTACCTATCATTAACAGGCTGGTATTTTCAAATTATCGGCAGTTACAGGGTGGGGGCCCAAATTTGTAACACTTGCCCCTATGTAGCCGATGCAGACGACAGATGTGTGTGACGCGGGGAAATGGAACTCGGCGGGGCGCCACCCCCCCCCAACCATCCATTACCCCCCCCACCACCACCACACATCAGCACCCTTCAACATCTCGGTCCAGCACTGACCAGTGTAAGACATTCCCATTCACTTCGGCCAGTTTTACTTAACATTTGGTTACAAAAAAATTTTGTCATGCCAAATATAATTTTTCAGTGCAAAACTCTTGTTTATTGTTCATTACACCATTTCAAAATGGATGAAATACCAATATGGTGTAATCTGATTTTCAATAAATTAATTTTCATACAAAGTAACTCGGTAAATTACCAAGAAGCAAGGTTTAATCACGAGGTACTCTGATAAATGCAGCGCATGGCGCTGCACGGGGACATGAAAATCTTTGTTTAAAGAAACTCTTTTCTACCGAAGAAAATACTACTTTACAAATGATACGAGTATTTAAACCGGGAAGTAAAAGATCCAACTACATCTTAAAACTATCATTACTTCGGTAATATTTTTAAAAGACGCTAATGAACATTCAAATATACAATTTAACATGGTGTATGTTCACTGCAATATTTTAAAAAATTTTAAATTATGCAGTAAAGTAAAGTATTTTAACATTTTTTTAAATATTTCTTGATTGGTATAAACTTTCGTTAGTTCGTTTGCTTGACAACAAAACTAATTTTGGATCTACCCTCTTGTGAACTGTATTATATCTATCTGAAATGAAACATCAATACTACTATGAATACGGTAAAAAAGTTTTAGCATTGAAAACGTCTCCAACAATCTCAACAGAAGTATCTGAGTCACACAGACAGTAGTGGAGAAACGCGGGAGCTGGCTCAGTTCAAGGTCACCTGAGCGATGACGTCATCGAGGTCAATGACCCCACCGATGACGTCATCGATGACGTCATCGATGACGCAATCGATGACGTCATCACCAATTACGTCATTCTGTGACGTCACACCCATGACGTTGCAGAAATGACGTGGCGATGACGTCATCACCCCTTACGTCACCATTATGACGTCATCGATGTCACAAAGGTCAAGGTCACGCTGAAACCTAAAATTTTTAGGCACTTTTGCTGTTTCTCGCACTACGCTCCGAGTTTCAGTCAGGTTTCAATGACCTTGACAACTTGGAGCGAAATTAGACGAGAAACAGCAAAAGTGCCGAGGGAACTCAAAGTTTGCAACGTGACTCTGCCTAAACCGTCATGTGACACCGCTCGAGTGACCTTGAACCGATACAACTCCCGCGTTTCACCATTACTGCAACCGCGATGCGCACCCCACGACAGCCACCGAGCGAGTGACTGTCCAGCCCCGCGCACTCTAGGTATATGGGAAGTGGTGGGGGAACTGTGATGACCTCGGGAAACTTGAAAATGTCAAGCTAGGTAGCACCGTTTTGGTGCTACCTTAAATTTACATGTTAAAGTGTGATGACCTTGAGGTTGACTGTGAACCTGGGACTTAGGATTGTCTTTAACAGCTTGACGTTTTTGCCAGAGTTTAAGTGTGGTGACCTTGAACTGGTTAAAATCAAAACTGCACAGCAGACTGCACAACACGGATGTGCACACTACGACAGCCGCCGAGCGACTGACCTCCGGGCCCTGCGTACTCTAGATATATGGGGAAGTGGTGGGGGAAATTTCAAGGTCATTCAAACGGAGTTTTAAAAAAGTCAAAGAGTAGAAAGACTACTCTTGTGAGTCTATAGCGATTTCATTGATAGTGAGTGCTTCTGTATGCCAAGTTGATCTGTATTGACACGCTCCTAAATAATGTTTGCAAAAACCTGCAAAATGATTGTTGCACAATTTGCAGCCAGTTAGCTGTTTTAGTTTGAATTCAATGCAACGTTCAGGGCAACAAGTGTACTTATGCCCTCTCATTTGGTACACATGGAATGTCTTCAACTTCGGTTTCGGCTTCTTCCAAGACTTGCACTTACACATGCACTGACTAAAAGCTTCACATGTTCTACAAGCCAGGCCATCCACCACATCAATGCCATTCGGCCATGAAAAACATTTCTGTTCGCAACAGTAGTTGAGTTGACTCTCCATGTTGCTGCGGTGAAGGTGCGCGATGATATGATGCTGTAGTCAGTGAGAGTGCACCTTAAATAAACTCAGTGGAGGGGGAAAGGTCAAGGTCATTCAAACGGAGTTTTAAAAAAGATGACTAGTCGTCCTCCTCGTCCGTCGTACTTGGAGAGCTGTCAGACGAAGAGCCCCGTGCAGGTGCTCTCCAGATGAAATGTATATCTATTTGAAAGCGCAGGCCTGGATCTTGTACCATCAACTCCTTTAATCTATTACATACCAATTCCACTTTGTACACATTGTTAATAATCAACACCCAAGGCTTCGGCTGAACATAACGTGTAGTTGAGTCAGCCTCGCAGACAGTTACACCTTCCGGTGATATTGGAGTGTATAAATGTGTAAAATCTCGTTGCTGAGGCTGGCTTGAAGTTGAAGGTTCTGTGCCGACCCTGGTTGCATCAAAATTCAAATCCATTCTACATTCAAGAGGTCCAGGGTTCCCGTTGAATACATTGAGTAATTTTTGATACAAGACTTCAACTTCTGTCGCATCCTGTAAATGAACAGTCCACCGCAAGGGAAATGCTTCGTCCGTAGTGGAGTCAACTTGAGAAAGAGTTCCTTCCGCCATGGCAGCCAAGCAAGGAATGAGGTGAGCTGCAGTCAGTTGTAACATTATTGAAAAGTAGAGGGGGAAATTTCAAGATCATTTAAATTGGGTTTTAAAAAAGGAAGGAGTGGAGGAGGAAAGTTCAAGGTCATCCAAATGGAGTTTTAAAAAAGGAAAACCTAGAAAGTAACATTGAAATCTTCCAACTGATGGTGGCGAGCGTTTTCTTCTGCAACCTTGCCGACGCATGTAACTATGCCGTACAGTATGAACAGTACAACCATGATAAGGCCGAACAACAAAAGATAGCCGTTTACTATCATGATATTTTCTGAGTGGATCTGCTTTCTTCTTATCGCCCTCTCTTGCATCCTCTTCTCTAACTCGTGTACGAAGTCACAGCATGCGTGAGGACATCTTTCATCTGTTGGTAGGTTAGCCATTGTTGATGTTGTAGGTTTGGCCGTTGAAGAAGGAATGAGGTATCTAATTATGTTGTCTCATGTATATCAACAGTGAAGTGGTGGGGGTAGCGAATCAGTGGAGGGGGAAGTTTCAAGGTCATTCAAATTGTGTTTTAAAAAAAACCCTATCTTGTTACTGAGCATATATGTCAGTAACAAGATAGGTGGCTTTGCTCTTTTTACTTCTTTAATATAATAAAGAAATAAACATATTCTACAATTGTAAGGACAAGGAAGACAACCGCTAGTCAGCTGAAGTAATCCAAGTTGTCTGGTTCGGTCTTCATCGACGCCGGTGAGGAAGCTGTCGTTGAAGAGGAATGTCCAGGCTCTTCCTTCGGCTGCCGAAGATTCCGTATATTGCAAGCGTAGACTTGCACGTTTATACGGTAGCCTCTTGCCACCATCAGCTGCAACTCCTTGTACAAGTCGTTCAGCTCCTGTTGCGTTTTGATCGTCACCTCCTCATAGCTGGCACAGCTTACGTTCAGAGACATACTGATGTTGTTCGGTTGGCTGCTGGAGTTGAAATGAAGACGAGGCACAGCACTTGGAGGTATATGAAAAAGTGGTGGGGGTGTTTTGCATTCAAGCAGGTTTGACTTGTAGCGTGGTGGTGGGGGTAACTGTGAAATGCAAAGGTCAAAGGTCAAGGTCACCCGCGAAGTTTAAAAAAAATGCAACATATCAATATGTGACAAACTTCACATATTGATATGTTGCATTTTTTTCGTCTTTTTGTATTCTTTTTTTGTCTTTTATGGTTTATTTTATTTATAAAACATTACAATAACATATGTACAACAGTAAAACTTAAATCTAACACTGCTGCTTGTCGGCGATGTGGATGGTCAACTCGGTGGAATTGCTACCCGTGCAACCGTGGGAAACCAGGTAGAGACAGCCGGGTTGGATGGAGCGCAGATCCTCGTTCTGGAGGAGATGGACGAACCGTTTCGGCAGGTAGACTTGGAACTTGGGCTCATCCCCCGGAGTGAATGGTGCCTCGCTAAGACTGCAGCAGATGGCCTCTCCAACTGTAGTCTCCATCTTCTTCATGGCGTGGATAATGTAGTGCTTCTCGTCTTTAAGTTCGGAACACTTCTTGACGGGTAGTATGGTAGATTTGGAGTGAGCATTGAACTGCTCAACCAAAGTTTGCAGGAACTGGTGAGATGCCATGGTCAAGTTATAGATCGTCTTCTTCGTCTTCTTGCTGGGAGATGTTGTCGTCTCGGAATCTCGAGTAATACTCATGCCAGGTCCCGGTCTGCTCCTCACTTATATAACCCCCGTTACCCCCACCACTCCCCATTTCCCCACTTTGAAGGTAAGATGCGAGTTTATAGGCGTTTTTTAAAGCGCAATGTCTATCTTTTTCATGTTCTGGACTTTTAGTACAAATACAAACATTTTCCATCGTATACTTGTAGTTTTTATCCAAATCCACATCATTAACCGGAACATGAGTAAATCCTTCGATCCATCTTTTCTTTTCCAGCCCCTTTGTGTAAATATTGGTAAACTTGTCTGAAAAGTGATGCATAATGTGATACAAGTCCGTGTAACTTGTAAAACCATCATACCAATCGATATGATGGAAGTGTTTTGAAATCCATCTGTTGGTAGTAGCGGCTTTACTGGTTAAAGATGAATAAGAACATGGTGGTTTAAATAAAAACGAATAAGGAACACTTGTATTGATGTCGAAAAACACAAGTTCTTTTATGATAAATCTATCATCATTACCCCGAAACGCTTGGAACTCAATTATACCAGGTTTGGACTTTACTTGTTCTTCTTCCTTGTCCATTGCGAAGATCACTCGTCTGCTCATGACGAAGTCCAAAGGTCAACTGATTTCCACACCACGGTAGGTACGACTTTTATACCCGGCCGTACAGTTGTTGGCGCGTTGGTGTATATTTAACGTGGGCACCGTCCCCGGTAGGCCTAACCCCACAAAGTGTTTGACATTGTTTTAAAAATTAACCATTGCTGTGTAGTTAATTGTCATTTAGGTTTCCATCTTTACATTTTCCTTGTTTTCATTTTCATCACTAACACTTGATTCTTCTCCTCCTTCTTCTTCCTCTTTTTCACGTTTTACTGATTTCTTATGTAGTTGAGCGTACTTTTCCAATTGTCTCCACATTTGTACTTCATGAGGAACCCTATTGAATATAGAAGTATCTACAGGTCCGTACAATATAGGTGCGTCCGGTTGTTTGTCCAAAGTGTCTTCCAGATAATCTTTAATAATTGAACTTGAAAACATCAGTTGTCTCAAGTACCTCGTTATTGGTTCAGTTGCACAAGTTAGAATAAAAAACTCTTCTCGATTAAGTTGAATCTTGTTATCATGTCTTGTTGTGTCTCTAAACCGCAACTGATGATCACCACGATGTTTAACAATATCGATTTCCACATTTGAATCCAAAAGGCCTACTCTTGTCTTTCTTCCAAACATGTTACTACTTAAATAGCATTCTAGCAGATGCAAGTGTTTCATAAACGATTCCCAAGCAGTGTCCGTAAACAAAATCATTTTGGGTCCATGAGTTAAAATTACAGTAGGGGAATAATCTGTAGATTTCATAACACCGATTAAAACACTTTTGTCCAAACTGGAAGAGATTGGGTAAAATATTCGCAAGAATACCTCACTTAATATGTTAGGAGAAATATTATCTTCAATATCCCTTTTCCTCTTGTGTGCGTTCTTTCTTCTTTTACCTTTTTCCTCAATATTATTACTGGCGTGGAGTTGTCCGCAAGCGTTGTGTTCATCTCCCTCCGGTTGACCTTGAAGATCTAAAAAGTCGGATATCTCCTTCTCAATATCTACTACATTTTCTTGTGTACCACTAGGAGAAGCCATATTGAATAAGATGCTACCCATACAACAACAGGCAACAAACTGATGAGGAGCGAGCTGAACGCTCTGCTTTTATACTCGCGGAATGCATTGGAATGTAGGAAAACCGGTCTTTTACAATACATTTTTAACAATTCCAGTTAAAGGTGTGTATGTTACGATTTTATCATGTAGAATTAAACAGTATGCAGTTGTATTAGCTGATATAGGCGCGTTGAATTCCATTTCTATTTTTATATCTACACTTGATGATTTTACCGATTCATTTTGTTTAGAACAATCGATTACAACTATAGGGTAACCATCTAAGTATTTTTCTGGTGATAGTAAAGGTGCATTCGTTTTACCATAATATGAACTTTGGAATCTTGCATACATATCGTACAATATGCTGTACTTTTTATTAGCGAATGACACATTTAAATTATCGTATGGAAAAAATTGTGAATTTAAATAAACTTTAATATTTTTCAAGTTGCAATGATCAAATTGGCCTGCATGTTTGGTGATGGTGTCTCTTCTGCCTGTTTGTAAACCAAATATAATATACCTGGCTCGTTCCACATAATTAGATGTTTTAACTGTCCAAGTGTGTCGATCCGTAGTTGGCAAGCTGGGATGTTCATGAAATTCCCAACTTCTAAAAGGAATTACAATATCACGATCAGCCTTTAACTTTCTTAATAGTAGCATTCTATGCTCGTCAGCTAATTTTACATGTGGAACTCTCCATACAATTTTGTCTAATGTTAATTTCCATTCTAAAGTTGCATCTGTTGTACCGTCTGGAGCTTTAATAATATCTTTATCGTTTGAAGATCTCAACAAAACTAATTCTTGTTTAACGTTTAATATTATTTTCCTATAATCTTCAGCAAAACCAAGCAACAAACGTAACGGAATATGAAAATCAAAATTTCCATTTGTATCTGGAGTGATTGTGTCTTTTGCAGGTAAAACCCATCCTGCAGGTTGTATTAAATTGGTTTCATTAGGTGATATAGATGTTAATCCCTTTAAAGTTGTTGCAATACCTACTTTTTTTAGTAGAATCAACTGTTACACCTGATATTTCATATCTAATTTCATCAAACAGGAAAGCCATGGGATTATTTATAAATGGAACTGTTGTACCAGTAGTAGTACCGTCCTTTTTAGTAACTTTTCCTTCAATATACAAGTAACTTTCACATGGTAGTGTGTAAATGTCTTGATTTTGTATGGGAATACGAATTTCATCGTTATTGTTTAATTTTGATGAAGTGTAAGGGTTGTGGGTGTGATATTCTTTTTCCCATAGGGTTTCGTCGAATGTTGGACCCTGCGCTATATCCAGTATATCCATAATCGGTTAATTGTAATCCAATTCTCTTTAAGAAACGAATGTTCTCGCGTGTTAACTCCTCCACAGCTGAAGAGCTACTAATGCGGTTTCCCGTAGGTTGTTCGCTTTTAAATATTAAACCCATGATTTTGTATTAAAGTGTCGATTTTAAATGTAATCTAACCGTAATAGGCTCTTCTCGGAAATCTATCAAGTTACCGTCTTGATCCAATACGTTCAACACGATGTCTGAAATGAAAGTGGTGTTCAACGGTAGATATACCAGGTTTTGTGGTTTTTCAACAATTTTAAATCCAGGTGGCACACTGGGGTAAAAAGTATGTATTATATGAGTATTTGCTCCATCTCTGTAAGCTCCTTGTATAATGTTACAAGTTATGTCTATACTATTGACTTTTAATATTGTTACAGTTTGTTTACCAGAATGTGTTTTATTTGGTTCTAAAATTGCTCCATCTTTGGGAAATCCTAATAAATCACCAATTGAGTCTGACTTACTGAAATCTATATAATATTTTGAAGTAAGCTCAGCTTTCATTGTATTGTTATTACCTTTTAGCGTTATATTGTCTTTTCCCATTTTATTTTGCAAAAATTCATTAATATGATCAATTTCATAAGAACCTGTGGGTAGAGTGCAAACTTCCAAGTCTGTAAACTTCCCACTGGCATCTTTTCCTTTATAATAATGCAATAAGTTATTTTTACCTTCCGTAACATTGGGAATAGAGTTGTAAGTTGTAAAATCCAACAGTGCTGCCTCCCAAAATCTTCCTTTTTGCAAGCGTAACGCTGGAAAAAGGATACTTCGTAAAGTGGACGATTTTCCTGTTAATGATACCGTATAGGAAGACATCTCAATAGTGACTGATACTTTTAGCTAGGAATTCCAAACATAAATGGCCGCATATTGAAGTATTATCAGGTTGTTCTCTTTTATAGTTGTAATATATGTTTTTAGCAGATTTAAAGTAATGTTCAAGTTCTTTAGGTGGTGGCAAATTTCCAAAACTATCAAAATAATATACATTACTATTTAGTTTCTTATAACACACCCAATGGGTGCCGGACCCTTCAGTATTATCCAAATTTACGATTCCAGTCTCATTTTTCCATATTTTCTTTGGTAAATTGTCTTTCATAAATACTCCGCGGAAAAATGGTATTTTTAAACAGGAAATATATTTAAATAATTCAACATTAGTCAACGCTTTATGTGGTATAACCAATTGATTTCTTTTATTTAATATGCACGATACGGTCTTAGGTATAGACCAGCCCCGTTTTTTACCATTGACCATATTATCGGTTTTTTGTTATTTTTCCTCGGAGAACGTCTTTTTAGTCTAATATTACCACCATGTTTCTTCATGGTTGATCCTTTTTTATTCCTACCCCTCCTTTTTCCACCTCCTACCGCTGTTTTAGCCTTCATACCTGCTGTTACCGCTAAAGCTGCTGCTTTTTCTGCAATACTAGCGTCACTAGACTTTACTCGTTGCCAAGCTATATTCGCTAGCTTTTTATCAGCTATTGACCTATTCTTTGAATCGGTAAACGTGGAATATGAGATATCGTGTTCTTTACAAGCCTGATCTAACTTATTTATGCCTGGATCGCCTCTTTCCAGTCGTTTTTTCAATTTAGTTCCTGGTCCGCAATACTGATAACCTCCCGGTATGTGAAATTCGTATGGTAAAGCGTCTATTGCTCTATTTACGACAGATCCTACTGGAATACGATTTAAAGCTTTACTTAACAGAGAAACCGCTGTGGACGTGATACCGCCTCCTTTCCGTATAGTGTCTCGATATGGACTGGTGTAATGAAACGCCATGATTGTCTTTTATATTCGAAAAGCGTAACCTATGTGTTACCTCTATGACAGGTTGCACATAAATGATGTAATTTATGGTGTTATTTAATTAAATATCAAAAGTACCCCAATCTGTTGATCTAAACTTTTGTGTATTATGATTAAAAAAGTATTTATAAAGAATTTCTTGTTTAATCCATGCACTTCTCATTTTTTCATCAATAGGTTTATGTTGTCCGGCTGCAATATAATTATGCATATCAAATAATAAATTACCTATTACTTTAACAAGAAAATTAACAGTTACAGCGTTATCAGCATAATCAGGGTCTGCAACATTTGTTAATCGTTTGTTATCACAATTCCACCATTGTTTTCCAGTTGGCTCTAATTGTATTATCTGTTCATAAGTAACAGCATCACCAGGCTTTTCACCAATACCTAAATTTGTCAATGACTTTCCTTTACCATCCCAAACACTATTGTTTTCTTCAAGTAAAGTAAACTTTTTATTTCCCTGTACAAATACATCTCCTTGTCGTGTTACTACTTGGTCTTGTTTCACAAAACCAGATGTTTCTTGTTTTATAGTTTCCTTTATTTGCCCCACCGTTGCACCATCTGATGGTGCAGAACCATCTTTTACATTCGCTAAACAATTACCAAAGCAATCAATAATTCCTACATCACGTGTAATACAATGATCTTTGATGTATTTTAAATTTACAGCATCATTTTCATTCTTTGGATAACCTATATCGTTAATAACAAATTTATAAAAAGAAAACCCATCTTTTGTCTTTTCAGGTATTATAGAATGTAAATAGCGTCTATTTATGCTGTCTTTTTCATCTACAGGGTCTGCTACGTTAGATATACGTCGATTTTCAGCATTATACGTTTTTCCATCGAATTTTAACGTATTTTTCAATTCCGATGATAAATAACCTCTGTTTATTGCATCAGCGTTTTGATTTGGCTTACCAACGTTGGAAATTCTATGATTACCCGCGTTATATGTGTTTTTGTCTAGTTTCAGTGTTGGTAATATCTCTTTTTTTAATACTTTTAAATTTATTGCATCATTTTCATCTGTGGGATCATTAATGTTTTTTAACCGTTTATTACTAATATCATAATCTCCATCAGGTGTTTGTGGTAAGCCAGCACCTCTTTTTAAAGTATTAAAGTAATATAATCCATCCGAGGAATATCGTCCGAACTTGTCAACACTCATGGTGCAACTGAATAACATTCTAGAGTGTAACCCATTTTTATAATATTAGTCTCGATTTCTAACCCGTATCAGTTTTTTATACAAATTCTTAGTCTTTATCAGTTACATTTTCATCGCTCCCGGGACATTTAAAATATTTAAAATTTCCACTAACTAATGCTCCGTCTGATTCATTTCGAAACACATGATTTTTATGAATAAATTGTTCACCAGACAATTTTCTAAATCCGCTAAATGAATTTGGATCTGCAATTAATATATTTTGATAATCATTTACATCCATTAATTTAAATCTTTGCTTATTATAAATAAACTCTTTATTTGCACTGTCATATTGTAATGTTTGTCCTACAGTTGCAGCATCATTTGGATCTCTTCCATTATGCAAGTCTTTTATTACTTTATTTTTACATGTAAAAAATCTAAAAGAATGATCTGGATCTAGATGTACGGTTTGTGATAAAGCAGCTGCATCTTGAGCAGTATAGCCCAATCTCATATTTGATAACCCTTTACCCATGCAATCCCAAGCATTATTTTTGTATGTTAATAAATTAAATTTTTCATTACCTTGAACAAATTCATCCCCTTGCTTTGATACTACTTGATCTTGTTTTACAAAAGAGGTTGTTTCTTGTTTTAAGGTTTCCATCATTTGACCCACTGTTGCACCATCTGATGGTGCCGAACCATCTTTAACATTCGCTAAACAATTACCTAGACAATCAATAACTCCTACATCACGTGTAATACAATGATCTTTTATATATTTTAAATTTACAGCATCATTTTCATTTTTCGGATAACCTATATCGTTAATAACAAATTTATAAAAAGAAAAACCATCTTTTGTCTTTTCAGGTATTAATGAATGTAAATAGCGTCTATTTACGCTGTCTTTTGCATCTTTAGGATCATCTACGTTGGATATACGTTTATTTTCAGCAGTATACGTTTTTCCATTGAATTTTAACGTATTTTTTAATTCTGATGATAAATAACCTTTGTTTATTGCATCAGCGTTTTGATTTGGCTTACCAACATTGACAATTCTATGATTACCTGCGTCATATGTGTTTTTCTGTAGTCTTAATGTTGGTGATATATTTTCTTTTAATACTTTTAAATTTATTGCATCGTTTTCATCTGTGGGATCTTTTATGTTTTTTAACCTTTTATTAGTTATATCATAATCTCCATCAGGTGTTTGTGGTAAACCAGCACCTCTTTTTAAATTATTTGCGTAATATAACCCATCCGAGGAGTAACGTCCGAACTTGTCGACACTCATGATGCAACTGAATAGTAATCTAGGGAGTAACGCATTTTTATGAGATTACCCCACGGTTTCGGAGTTCATCCACTAAAGCCACCCATTCGTTTTCCAATCCAGTATGACCCGCTTCTTTAGCTTCATGTATTAGTTTCATTCTATCCACCAATTTATTGATATTATTGTAATAAATCACATTTGTGTTATATAGTTTCTTCATTAAACCTGTACCCGTAACGGACTTACTTCTTTTTCTTCGTTCCTGAGCACTTACATCCAAAGTGGATGCCATAAATCTTCGTTTTACAGGTTTTCTTTGTGTTAACGGCATTGTTTGTCTTCTAGTTGGTATTAACTTGGATACAAATTCTTTATATTTTAAAGACTTAGATCTAAAAGGAGGCTGGTCAGGTAAATACTTTCTCCTATATGCATTTGTCTGTTCCAAAATATTTTTATATGCTTCCATGTCTTTTTCTTTCACTAACGATACTGAAGGCTTATTTTCAAATAATAATTCAAATAATCCTTTTGTGCCCTTATACCTTTGATCACCAATGACAATATTATCATGTTCGTCAACGTTTAACGGGCTATTACCTATCATTAAACCATCTTTTGTTAATCTCGCTCCATAACTATGGTAATTCTTATTAGGAATTGTTCCGAGTAACATTTTTACCATGTATTTCCTTCCTAAAGGTCCTTTGTTATGAATGTTTTCACCCAACAAGCTTATGTTTGACGGACCTTCCCTTGCTTCTTCTTCTTTTTCCTCTTCACTAGCAGTTGATACATCTTCATGTCCTCTTTTAGCTTTTACTTCATATAATTCTCTTATACCACTATAGTCTGGTGATTCTAGCTCTCTTTCGGGTTCTCCGCCGGTAAAACCACTATATGTAGAGGATTCCGGGTCTTCGTCACTAAAATCTTCTGATTTTACATTTTCTCTTTCAAACTTTGTAATAGGTGCAATTGCATCTCCTTCCAAAACGGGTTTAGCAAATTTTTTGTTTAATTGTTTCAAGGGTTCAGTAATAGGTTTAAAAGTAGATTCAAGAAATTTCTCCCTTTCGCTAATACCTAATTTTAATGCTCTGTTTTTATCTCGAATAGAATCACTAAGTGATTTTATTTCCTTTATTAACTTTTCTTGGTTAACCATGTTTGTAGCAAGACGTGTTGTACAACAATGAATGTTTTACATCATGATCAGTGTATTAGTATAAATTTATCAAATCCTATCCTGTATCGACCATTGTTTAGCGGTTGTTCCTTCATAATTGTTAAAAACCCATATTTTTCAGCCCAAGCCTTTCCACACAACTCTTTAAATCGTTCAAATGGCATATCCGCACTTACATGGTCATAATATATGTGTTTTAGGTTGGTTTCATCCTGTTTAAATACAATTAACATGTTTGCATTGTCTCTAATGAGCTGTTTCGGTATTTTGCTGTAAGTTTGACCAATATAAATGCTATCTATGTTGTTATGTCGACCCATGGCGAAGTAATTTCTTATTGTATTTTGATTTTCACAAGATACGTCGTCAAATATGAATACTGAGAATGGTTTAGCCTCTTGCGGTTGCATGACACTCTCGCTCGCGTTGAATTTAAAATATTTAACTTCAGGCACATTATTGAGTATTTGTTCCAATAACTGATATTTTGGTTGTTGTAGTGACTTTGAAAATACATATAAATTATTAAAACGTAATCCTTTAGGGTTTGTAATCAAATTGAATACTACATTTGTTTTTCCACAATTGGAAGGACCGGTAACCAGACAACGCACCGTGTTTGGTAACAAAACACCGTGTTTCCCAGTATTGAATTGAGAACCATCCACTGTGAGTTCATCTATATTATTAATAGTAAAATTGTCTTTTTGCGGTATTATCTCCATCCTTTGTAATGGTTCAACCCAAAATGATGCTCTATCATTATATTAGATCCTTTTTAGGTATCCAAGAATCTTCCGTTTTATTAAATCCTAACCATCGTACTTTAACCTTATCCTTTTTTCGTTGCAACACCTTTTCAACTAAATATACATCACCTACTGTTGATTTTAACATTTCATGTCCATAAAACCCTCCTTCAAGCAATTGTCCTTTATTATCTTTTAAAATGTAAGTTTCTGGTACTGTAGGTTGCACCTTAAATACGGTAAATACCTCATTTGTCCAGTTCGGAAGATATCTTTTACTGAATACACCTTTGTATTTGCTTATTCGCACTTTATCGCCAACATTAAACCTTTTAGGCTTTAGCTTTTCAACTTTTGGTTTAGTATTCATTTTTATACGTTTTAATACAAGTTTTTCATTTTTATTAGTCACTTGGCTTGGTTTCATACCGATAGTTCTATGAAACTTGTTATTGTAATCGCTTATAAGTTTTGGTAACATATCAATCCATACGTGTGATCCTCTGTTGGAAAACATCTTATACATGGCACCTTTTAAAGTTCTGTTAAATCTTTCAATTATTGATGCTTTTACCTCTGAATTAGTTGAGTAATGGTTAATGTCATGTTTTTTCATTAAATTTGCAAATTCCTTATTAAAATATTCTTTTCCATCATCAGTTTGTAAATGTTTTATAGTATGTTTGTCTCTTTGTATAGCTGTTTCCATTGCTTTTGTAACACTTTTGCCACTTTTATCTTTTAGTGGTAAAGCATCTGCCATTTTTGAAAAACAATTAATAATAGTCAATATGTATTTAAATCCTCTATTTTGTTTACTGTAAGGAATCATTTCGATTAAATCCGCTTGATATAAATCATTTATTCCTTTTATCACTGTATTTCTTCGCGGAAACTTTCTTCTTGCAGGTTTATGAAGCTCGTTGACAATTTCTTGCTTCAAGTTCTTCATATTGCAGGTTTGAATGTTTCATGTATCACATGTATAATCACAATGAATGTTGTCTTAAATATTCACATGATTTATATAGGTCAAGGTCATCCAAACTTGTGTAAAAAAATGGGGAACACGGCGTTGGACTTGCCGTGTTCCCCATTTTTTTACGGAAGGAGAAAGGAATAAGGTCGAAGTTGTATAAGGACGAAGAATAGGTTACTAGTTGATAGGGTTTAGAGAGTAGTGGCCGAAAGGAAGAGTATGGATTTTATCCGGCATAATATGCCTTTTATCATCTTGAGCTGATAGTGCCCTTTTAACTTCAGTGACACTGTAGACCTCATGTTTAAAGCTTCTAATAGTGTTGAACGTTGCAGACATTGTAGAATCTTCAAACAAGCAGGTCTTGTAGTGGTCAAATGTCACATGTTTCTTCAAGTATGATGTTTTGACTCCTTTAGCTTTCTTCACTGTCGGTATGTCATTTTCCATATACATCTTGAAGGAATATAATTTGGACATCAGCGCAACTATTTCCTCCAAAGGCATTCCATTTGCTTCATCTTTAAATTTTCCAATTACTTTTTTATTCTTTTCATTATAATTTGGATGGTTCTTTGGATAGTCAGAGAAGTCAAAGTCGTCTTTGTATGGGAAACTCCTTAGATCTTCATACATGTCCAAAGTCTTTATCCAGTAGATGAACGCGTCGGTATCCATGTATGCAACTCCAATGTTGTCTCTTCCGTAGTGTTTAACCATTTTGTTGTAATGGAAATCATACATCAGAGTTTTACTTATATCCAAAATCGACATTCCAATGTATAACGGACGATCCATCACTATTGTTGTTTTATTCATACTGACAGCAACTAGATTTTCGTTTATAATCATTGATGTTCCGAAATTTGGTTTTTGCACTAATTTTTCCAATTTCCTAGGATCACTTACTAATTTTACAATTTTGTGTTTTCTCTTGTTCTCCAATGTCTTCCCAAAGATGGCGTTGTTCATTAATTTGTAGAAGTCCTTTTCAAATGCTGTTGTCGCTGCAGCTCTTCTTGTAGTGTTGGAATCGATATATGGTTTCAACCAACAAGACTGGGTGAATTCAATTGCTCTGTGAATTTTCACTATACGTAGGCCCAATTCAAGTGCTTGTTGAACTACCCAGTAGTGTGCCACATATCGACTCTTATTCTCCAAGGTCATCATCAGCTTGGGCCATCTTCCTGTCGGTGAAACTTCAGTCTTGGCTAGGAGAGGCAGGTCGTAATGATGGTCGTGAAGGTGTTCTGGATATTCAAAATCACAGTCCAAAATATAGCCTGTTTGGCCATCTTTTGGAATCCGTGATATGTCACCGATGGTGGTCGGGTCAATCCACTTGAAGTCTGCGTAGGGAAGTGGATTTGACATCGCCCAACCATAGAGGTTGTTCGCATCAAAATATCCAAGGTAGAGTGATGGTTGTTGCTCGTCGAAGTTGGGGATATACTTGTTGTTGGCCTTAACATGTCTTGTCACAGCTTGAGTCAAACCACCTCGTACACCTGATTCGATCATGAGGACCATATCGATATCTGTTAGAAGTTCCAATCGACAGTTGGTTGACTTTAGCATAGCTTGCCATGCTAATCCTGGAGATGTGTACGAGTGCAGAGGGTCCAGTCCATAGGCGGAGAAGCAGGTGTTTCGAAATTCTTCCATCACATCGCACAGCAGAGTTACGTCCAATTTTATGTAAAAGTCAGAATATTCCCCTAAGGTTTGAATGTTTAGTTGGTTCCAAACATTACAAGCATGATTGTAGTCTTCAACAGTGATTGCACTTTCATTTAACTTGCTATTGAAGGCTTCAATCGGTGGCAGACTGGTTTCTTCAAATTTTTCTGCAGAAGTTATGTAATCATAGGGGAACACCCCTTTACGCATTACTAAGTCCAATTTATCTTCAGGTACAATTTTGCTGGTTTCTTTTAAGTCTTCTCTTCTTAGGTTTTCAGACAATTTGCTCAAACTAGATGACATAAATCTATAAGAGTCTACGAAGCGAAGTTTAATTTTACCTACTGTTTTTGAGAAACTGATGTACTTCTCCAATGTTTCAGCTAATACTTCAATTTTTCCATCATCCCGTCCTAACTCTGGGATAATGAAGTGGGAGTCATAGCCGCTAAGATTGTGTAACACGACAGGGATAAAGTTTGGTAGTTTGTAATTTATATTGCATGAATTACAAGCAGCTCCTCTGTATAACCCTGTCAGGTGATCGTGATCTCTTACTTTTGGATTTTCTTCACTGAAACTCTTTTTGCATAAATAACATCTTGATGCTGAATTGTATTCTTCTTGTTGATTTTGGTTCAAAGGTTCCATGGGTAAAACATTACCGAATAAGCGTTGCACCTTTTCAGCAATATCATACAACTGGTCTACAAAATACTTAGCGGCTTTTTCCCCACGGTAGAGTATTGGAGTGGATGTTAACCCATAGTGTTGTAACTGTTCTTCAGGCAAAGTGGATTTCACCAATAAGCAAAAACTGTTAGGTTGATGCAATTGATATTTGGTTCTTCTAGTCACCTCACCATTCGGAAGCTCCTGTGGTACTAACGTGGATTCGAAATCTGCGTAGACGGCTACTGGAATCCGATATTGGTGAACTGTTTTGTTGAATTGGATGAACGCTCGAGATGGCGGTGGCAGACTAATCTTCACTTCATAGTTGTCATTACAAAGTCTTTGGTGCTCCATCAACCACTCCGATCCTCCACGTCTGAATTCCTTGCATGTAAAACAAAAGCATCTCTTGCATATTGTTATCTTACGATTTTGTTTTGACACTTGTCGTACAACCAAAGATTCAAAGTTTTTAATATAAACATAATGTGAAATCTCACCTTTGGTTATCAATAATAAATCAGTATGGTTACTTTGCTCTACTTTTCCTACTCGTAGTGGATACACATTGTTTGAATCATCTAAACCGAACACGTTAACAGAAACACCTGGATTTTGTTTCTCAAATTTAGTAATTTGATCAAGACTCACAGGATACGACATTCCTCGAAAGTTATAGCGGTGTTGAACAGCTTCGAATGCTATGCTAGGTCTAATAGCATTATGTCCCACGTATTTTGCTAACATTGCATACCGGAAACATTCATTGTCCTCATTTTTCACATTGATACATGATTTAGTATCTCGGATAACCTTTGGTAGAGGGATAAAGCTGCTACCTCTTATACCATATCCATGCTTGTGAATCCTCACATCCATACCTTCAATCGATGATAACGTCCAGCCAGATCCTCTTCCTTCATGTTCTTGGAGTTTCATTAACAGTTCATTCAAACATTCTTCTAAAATTTCGCTGATATCAGATGTGGTTGTAAGGGTTCGGTTTTTAGCAATGAATGCTCTCGGTGAGTTTTCACCATCGCTATTAGTAAACATAGCCTCCAACACCAATCCAAATTTAATAAAGTTCAATCTTGTCAATTCTTCCGTCAATGTTTTTACAACTAGTTTTTTAGCTTGAGTTAGAAAATTTTCCAATTGTAATTGCAAGTTATTAATTTTGAAATGAGTTACAACTGGTCCTGGCAAGGCTGTGGTGCGCAGTTGTCTTATATCTTCCACTTCTTCTGTATCCTCTTCTTCCATATCCTCTTCTTGGGTACGCAGTTGTTTTACATCTTCCACTTCTTCTGTATCCTCTTCTTCCATATCCACTTCTTGGGTACGTAGTTGTTTTAAATCTTCCACTTTTTCTTTCATTTCCTCTTGAATAAATCCTCCAGCTGTAGATGGTCCAGCTCCGGCAAATTGAATAACACTTGGTCTTCTTCTTTGCATTAACTGTAAATAGCTAGCCCAGTCCTCCTTCTGCTTCTGGGGTTTTTCCAAAAACCGATCAATCGCATCCAAGTCTTCTTCACTTACTACAATCTCTTCTTTTCTGTCCTCTTCACGATGCAATTCTCGGTGTAACTGTAGATAGCTATCACAGTCGTCCATCTGCTTCTGGTAGTTTTCCAATAACCGATCAAACGCATCCAAGTCTTCTTCACTTACAACAATCTCTTCTTTTCTGTTCTCTTCATGATGCAATTCTCGGTGTAAAACAAAGATATCTTCATCTTGGAAAAACTCACCACAAATATCGCAAAGAGCCATTTTTTTACAGTTTGGCTTTGAGTGTGCACTCGGTGAATGTCCACGCAATAATGAGCAGCGCGCTCAACCGGGTCCCTTTATACCCGAGGTTGAAGGGTGGGGGAAGGTGACGTCATATACATCCAGTTTATCAATCATGTAGTAGATTTGGCTTTTAAACACCCATTTTCAATTTATTCTTCAACAGGTTTGATAAATCAATGATCTTTGGTCTAAATCCACTACTTTGTACAAATTTTTTGTTTGGGCACTTCTCGTCCGGAGCAAAAAACTCTTTGGTCAAGGTCAAAATTTTTTTCTCAAAAAAAAAAGTTCGGGGGGGGGGTCATTACTGTATTTAGGTCAAGGTCACGAAAAAACTTTAAAAAATTAAGCCCCACCTGGGGCACTTGGGTTGTCATCGCTGTAGCCTCCGAAGAGACCCAACTATGACAACAAGGCAACATCCAATGTCGTGTACCCTTCGCCACGCAAGACTTGTAAACATTTACTGCATTGTCTTTTCAGTAGCTAACAAAGATTCATTTACATAATTTTGTGTTTCCAGAAGGAAACAAACTGAGGACACCCTAGTGGCTTACGTCCTCGTCCGAGTGCAGAGGCCGCCGCAACCTTTTGCATGCCAGCGTACAAACGGACATGCTCCCAAATGCCATCCGCAACCTTTTGCATGCCTGGCAGGAGCCTACCGATAATTAAAATAGGCTTTACACGGGGGCCTACTCCCGTAACCTATCTTTAATATTTTTAATTTACAATGCATTGAATTTTTACAAGTCTTTGTGGGTCAAGGCCACACGGACATTAAAAAATTTCGGCCCCCGTACATCCATGGCGAACCACGAATGTTCGGGGGCCTTGGGGACTAAAAACACAAATATCTAACAAAGATTCATTTACATAATTTTGAGTTTCCAGAAGGGAAACATACTGAGGACACCCTAATGGCTTACGTCCTCGGTCCGAGTGCAGAGGCCGCCACAACCTTTTGCTTGCCAGCTTACAAACGGACATGCTCCCCAAATGCCATCCGCAACCTTTTGCATGCCTGGCAAGGAGCCTACCAATTATTAAAAGTGGCTTTACACGGGGGCCTACTCCCGTTCCCTGACTTTACAATTTACTTTGAGCATTGAAAAAGCTCAAGGGGGGATTGCTAAAACAAGCGTATACACTTTAGAAACATATAACACACTTACAACACACAATTGAGCTCAACGTAGTCAATGCTGGAACAAGCACATACACATTAAACACATATAACAAACAAGACACAAAGGATAAAAGACACAGGAGACATAGGGTACAAGTAAAACACTCTCATATAAAACAATTCGCAATACCCAAACGCAAGCGCAATATCTTACAACTAATACAAGTCTTAAAGTTAGAGTAGACTTCGCTAAACACTGAAGGCGCCATTCAATGTTTAGTGATGCCTATGGCGGTCCGTCCCGATCGTTCACGTTCAACGCGCGGGAGCGGACTGCGAGCCGGCTCTGGCCGGACCCCCTTATATCCCCACCGGGGCTGCCACGCCCAGGATATCAGGGGTGGGGGTGGGGGTGGGGGTGGGGGTGGGGGTGGGGGTGGGGGTGGGGGTGGGGGTGGGGGTGGGGGTGGGGGTGGGGGTGGGGGTGGGGGTGGGGGGGGCACTTCTCGTCCGGAGCAAAAAACTTTTTGGTCAAGGTCAAAAATTTTTCCGAAAAAAAAGTTCTCGGGGGGTGGGGGAGGGGGAGGGGGTGGGGGTGGGGGTGGGGGTGGGGGTGGGGGTGGGGGTGGGGGGGGGCACTTCTCGTCCGGAGCAAAAAACTTTTTGGTCAAGGTCAAAAATTTTTCCGAAAATAAAAAGTTCTCGGGGGGTGGGGGAGGGATAGGGGGTGGGGGTGGGGGTGGGGGTGGGGGTGGGGTTGGGGGTGGGGGTGGGGGTGGGGGTGGGGGGGGGGCACTTCTCGTCCGGAGCAAAAAACTTTTTGGTCAAGGTCAAAAATTTTTCCGAAAAAAAAAGTTCTCGGGGGGTGGGGGAGGGGGTGGGGGTGGGGGTGGGGGTGGGGGTGGGGGTGGGGGTGGGGGTGGGGGGGGGGCACTTCTCGTCCGGAGCAAAAAACTTTTTGGTCAAGGTCAAAAATTTTTCCGAAAAAAAAGTTCTCGGGGGGTGGGGGAGGGGGAGGGGGTGGGGGTGGGGGTGGGGGTGGGGGGGGGTTACTTTTGTCGGGGGGGGGGCACTTCTCGTCCGGAGCAAAAAACTTTTTGGTCAAGGTCAAAAATTTTTCCGAAAAAAAAGTTCTCGGGGGGTGGGGGGGGGGGGTTTTGTCGGGGGGGGGGGGGTTTTGTCGGGGGGGGGGGGCACTTCTCGTCCGGAGCAAAAAACTTTTTGGTCAAGGTCAAAAATTTTTCCGAAAAAAAAAAGTTCTCGGGGGGTGGGGGAGGGGGAGGGGGTGGTGGTGGGGGTGGGGGTGGGGGGGGGGCACTTCTCGTCCGGAGCAAAAAACTTTTTGGTCAAGGTCAAAAATTTTTCCGAAAAAAAAGTTCTCGGGGGGGGGGGCTCGCTAAACTTTTTGTCGGGGGGGGGGTCAAGTGGGTCAAGGTCACCCACTACACTTCTACTCTAAGTGTTAGCTATACCCCCTCCACAACCGAGTCCCTAGGCTGCACAACACCGCTCCGCCAGTATGTCTCCAGCTTCCATGCGGTGCACCTCGCTGTTTTCTAACTCTCTATATGTAAGTATTTTTACAAGTCTTGAATATAGGTCACTACACTTTAACTCTGGGACAATATCGACTTGTAGTATTTCAGTGTTTTGACTCAAGGTCATCACACTTTAACTCTAGCACGCCGGTTATCGTACCAGAGGTGCTCACTAACCTAACTTGTAATGTTTAGGGTGGCGTTTTCACACCACGTAGTATCGCCATGAGTGTTCAGTCCAGATTTTAAGTTAGATTAATTTTACTGTGATCTTTTCCAATTCATTTTGCCAAAGGATGAGATTTCTTTTTATATATCGGTATTTCTTTTGAGTTATTGGAGATTTCTTTTAGGTTATTGGAGATTGCAGGGATACAATTAGTTTATTTTACACAACTCTTTATCTTGGAGTTCTTCCACTTTGACTTTACTTCCTCGCCCCTCACAACCTAAGCTGTACAGTAAGGTTTCTTCTAGTGCCAACTCGGGCTGAGAGTACAGTGTGTTGACTGTAGGACAGCTCATGGTGAAGTGATGCGATACTCCAGTGTACAACCTCACCTTCCCCCACCACTGTGACCTTCCCCCACTCCTGCTATTACCCCCTCCACTTTTGCCCTGGCTCATGCGCTACCAACAGTCTCTCAGTATTGTGCGGACTTTTGTGAGGGGAAGCCATGTCGCGAGACACTTTGGGTAAGAAACTTGGCCGTGTTAAGTCTTTATTGGCTGCTCAGTGTCCACCGCTCAAGGTCAAGCGGGTTTCGACTTTAGCTAAATGGCGTAAGCTGTTGCGCGGACACCCTAAGTTTTATACCAAACAGACTAATGTAAGTTTTA
Source organism: Neoaliturus tenellus (assembly GCA_030545055.2). Lineage (NCBI taxonomy): Eukaryota > Metazoa > Arthropoda > Insecta > Hemiptera > Cicadellidae > Neoaliturus > Neoaliturus tenellus. Next base: position 279,305,948 of record CM061531.1, on the reverse strand, counting down.
CTGATGAAGATTTGTTTAGAATATTGGAAGAAATGACTTTTCCTTGCAAAGTTCAGTTAGTTACTCCCATTCCTGACGGTTTAGAGTCTTAGTCTCTCGAGCCAATATACCTAGAGTGCGCGGGGCTGGACAGTCAGTCGCTCGGTGTCTGTCGTAGGGTGCGCATCGCGGTTACAGTAATGATGAAACGCGGGAGTTGTATCGGTTCAAGGTCACTCGAGCGGTGTCACATGACGGTTTAGGCAGAGTCACGTTGCAAACTTTGAGTTTCCTTGGCACTTTTGCTGTTTCTCGTCTAATTTCGCTCCAAGTCGTCAAGGTCATTGAAACCTGACTAAAACTCGGAGCGTAGTGCGAGAAACAGCAAAAGTGCCTAAAAATTTTAGGTTTCAGCGTGACCTTGACCTTTGTGACATCGATGACGTCATAATGGTGACGTAAGGGGTGATGACGTCATCGCCACGTCATTTCTGCAACGTCATGGGTGTGACGTCACAGAATGACGTAATTGGTGATGACGTCATCGATTGCGTCATCGATGACGTCATCGATGACGTCATCGGTGGGGTCATTGACCTCGATGACGTCATCGCTCAGGTGACCTTGAACTGAGCCAGCTCCCGCGTTTCTCCACTACTACAGACCGATACGATCAAATGCAACATTAGCAGACTGCGAAGCCATGATATCGCTCCAACAATGTGCCGGCCTGTTCTATCTCTTTATCTATCCCTCCTTCTGCCTTTGCAGCTCTGATTTTACTTGAATTTTTGCTGAAAGTAAGGCATTTACGAAAAGTCATGACACTAGTGAAATATAAATTATATGCATATGTTCTATAAAGTCAGCGCTTATTCAAGGGGTTTTCAGTAGACCTAACTATTGAAGTAAAATATCCAATTTTCAATTATTGTGAAATAAAATTTCAGAACTCGTTACTGTCATTCGATACCGTAAAAATATAAATAATTTATTTATTTTTATAAATTTAGAATGTTAACTAAGCCAACATTCAAGCTATTCTGCATAAACCATTGTAACTATATTAAAATTTAACATAATACTATAAATTGGGTATCTTGTGATATTCAATGCATTACAGATAAATTATTTTACTAAACACATATGTGACATACATGTATAACATTACATTAATAAAGCAAACTGCCCTCTGTACAATGAACTATATATTTATAAATAAACTAAATATGTTTATGAACTATATTTAAAAACTAAATATTTATAAATCACTCATAATGTCTTACATTACATTATGATGTTATGACTCCTTTAAAATGCACGAGATAAGTCCATTTCAGATTAATATAATGGCTATTTATAAATTGATTTCTAAGCATCTCCTGAAAGAGAAATAAACCAGATTAAGGAACTACCCAAAAGTGGAGGATCTGCAAATTGTTTACAGTCTCGGTATTTCGGAATAATCTATCGCTAATATAGTATTAATCCATGGATTACTGATCTATTAACAAAACCTACCCCTACTAAAGCGAGCGTGAGGCGAATAGTGATGAGGGATACGATGTTCATTGCTTACATTTGTGTAAACCCTCCCATGGGCTCTTAAGCTTAAGCATTCTAATCTATATTACTAGGTGAATCAATCAAAATTATGCCCACTTTATAAGACAAATGAAAAATCCAATTTATTGATTATATTTATGGCTGTGTGTTTAAGTGACAATCCCAATCACGAATAAAGATATTTTAAAAATAATTTGCCTCTAGAAGAGTATAAATTTTACATTGACAAAGAATAGTGAAATGACCATGTCAATGATTTTACTTTAATTAACTCTGTCTTAAAAATTTTATACTTTTCGATGTTATAAACTGGTATTACTGAGTACTGCATGGATTGTAGGCCAAATATGTTTTGAAATATATACACATCAGTCTAATCGTTTTTGTAATCAAATAAAAATAATAAATATTTGATTCCAATAAATGGAGCCCCCAGATTAAGTTCATGTAAATATTTGATATGCGGGTGTGCTTCAATCATCTTATTAGGACTTTTTAATCGCCACCCCTCAGTTTTAGGGGAAACAAAGCTAATAGCCACGGAGAGATGGATATCTGGAATCCACGATTGTGGCCACAAAGTATCAGGTTTCCTGTTTGTCCATCGGGTCTACTTCCTCGATGCGGGTTGCTCTAGGGGAGGAATCGGATGGAATTACAGCACTTTTGTCCAACAACATCTATTGTTTCTGACAATGACGCCTAAACTGGATGGTAGGTATATGTTATGTGTTTTTTAAAGACTACAAGAAAACTCAAACAACAGATCTTCCAATCAACAATTCTTCAATAATTATGAGAGTAGCCTACTTTAAGTTTGAAGTCAATTTAATAAATTGTAACCTGTTTAATCATCCACGACCTTTTACTTAAAACGTTAAGAACTATTAAAGGTAAACCCTGAGAGATTATTTAATAAGTATTTTGTTAGTTTCTCTTTTAAATATATAAATTTATAAAAGAGTCACTATTAGGGTTAATTTTAACGTATTTTACATTAACTCATTAGAGAATAGAAACCGAGAGAGAAACAAGGTCAAGACAGTGACGCAACTCCTGTTTACAATGCTACTATGCTACTATATGACAAGTTAATACAGAACAAATTGTTTCCCAAGAATAATAGTGTGTCTCGTGCACATTGCATGTGAATGATTGGGCAGGGGTCCGTCCATCGAACAAATATATAACTATTACTCATTTTATAAAAATATACATGCCATTAAAAAAAACCTTCTACTCAAGTTTATATTATAAATATGTTTACAAAGTGTCGTGTCTCAAGAAATGTATTAAGAAATCAATATATAATTTCTGGTTTTTGTTCTTTATGGTTGTGATTTTTTAGTGATCGCCCCTTTAGGAATGGTGGTCTCATAAAAATCATGAAGGTTTGAAAATAACAGAATTCAATATAGTTTTTGTTGTGTCTTAATGCGTTACATTTGATTAAACGAATGTTCATAATATTGTTAAATTCTTGTATGTATAAATAAATGACAAGGAAAAAAATCAAAATTGATCAGCAATCTGAGTAATAGACTGTGGGTTGTCCCAGGGGGATGTGGGGGGGGGGGGGAGTGACTAGAGGGTACAAGACTGCTGGACCGTTTGTCTTACACCAATCAACTAAGAGGTCTTCCATAAATGGCTATTAAGGATTTTGTCACATCTCTTTATGGCCTTATAACTTCACAGTAGAGCTAAATATCTGTGTAATTTAGAACGAAAACTGAGCACATACACACTGGAAGGTCAGTACTGTTTTGTTGAATTAATTATTCCTCATTTGAAGGCATTTGCCGACGGGTTTGTTATAAAAGGATTCAAGGGAATGAATATATAACGGATCATTGCCGTTGTGTATTAGTTTTATTGCACGCCATTTTTCTAATCTTCAGTCGCCTCCACTTTATTCATCGTTGACACTAACATTCTTTTAAACTAATTTGTAACAAGCACTGTTACCGAAAGAATTTAATTGAAGAATCATTAATTGAATCAAACGGTTCTGAAATTAAAGTGCACTTGTCCTTATTTTTCGTTGTAACTCGAACTGATACTGATAATCAAACTGATGAAGTACTCATGACAAATTGAACAACCCATGATGAATGCCGTTTTAAAAATTGTAATTTCAAGATCGGTTGGTTATATTATATATTTTATATTAAATTAATCCTTTAAAATAAATACAATCTTTAACAAATAATATATAATTGATTTTAATTCCTTAATTTATTATTTCATAAATGTTTTTAGTGTTTGAGTTATGAATTTAATAATCACAAATAAAAATATAGTTGAATATATAAATATATTGTATCAGAATGAACTAATGATACGTATATCAACTGAATAAATACTACAAGTGACACTCAGTTTGGATGACACCCACTATATTTCATCCATGGTGCATCAGGCTCGAAAAATTAATGTACCTTGTATCAGGTTTAACTGTCTGCAATCCATCATCTAAATAGTTATGTAAGCTAAGAGTTTAGTAACGGTTGGAGTAATGGGGTAGCCCTTGTGTGCCTGCTCTAAAATTAGGTAGCTCAATTGCACCCTTCCAGAGTATTCTTATGATGCGGTATTTATAACCATAAATACCTTTAAATCGAGCTCATATAAAAATCTTGAATTGAAATAATTTGTAAGAGTCTCTTAAAATGTTCTTACATATCCGATATACGTTCAATACCGGTTGACTCAAATTAGTCTCTCTTCTTATTTTTTTAACGGGTGTAAATATTCAAATTAAAACGAGCTTTTATTCACTTTCGAGATCACCCCTGGTTGAGATTCAAACAAAGTTTGAGTTGATGTGGACGTCTCAACTCAATTAGTTCAAACATATTTTACAACTGAAACATCTGTTTTTTGATCTGCTAGCATTTGTTATTACAACAGATATGGAATGATTCAATCAATTCCAGTTCTTCCATAAGATTAATATTGAAACTTTAAAAGCCTGTAGCCGATTACAATCAATCAAAGCCTGTATCGCCACCCTGGGGGCCGATTATAATAAATTTGTGGCTGATGCAATCACAGACCAAGCACATTCTGTTATAAATAGACGAAGCTGGGGTTAGTTTGAGTTGTATAAATATAATGTTGGAAATCGTATTATCCAAAAAATGGGAAATCAGTAAAAAATTGTAGGAGTTTTAATTTTAAAACTCCTTAATTTATTAAATAACTATATTAAAGTAATGTAAAGTATTATTTGGTACAATTTTTAACTAAACACACCCTTTATTCGATAATAGGGATTGTTAAAGGTAGCTTTTTTCAAATACCAACATCTAAAAAGTAGTACACAGTTTTAAAGAGCTTGTAAAATTAAAGATACTGCTATAGAAACTGAGACTTCATTTTAGAAAGATGGCATGTGATCAAATTTTGAATTGAAATCATACTTTGAAATTTGAAATGCATTAAATTACGACACATTATTGACATTTTGACAAAGGTGTTGAGAAAAATTACTCAGATTTTGAAGAACTTGAAAAATTGTAACATACAATAGCTTTTGTGATTAGGATTGTCATTTTTTGATATATCTTTTTAGAATGAAACGTAAATGAAAAATACAGTATAATGCCTTAAGTATTCAGGATTCAACCATTTATACTAGGCCTTTAGTTGTAGTATTTTTGTTACTATTGCTTTAGTTTATTTTAAAAAACAGTTTTCGTTTTATATGTGTTCAGTTAACTTTATCTAACCAAACACGACCATTTCACATCTCCAGGATAACAAGGTCACTTGGCCAGTAGTTCTGTAGGAGGAGAGCCCTGCTGTACCCACAGAGTATCATCTAATTAGTCACGTTCAGGGAGGAGAGAGCGTCTACAACCGGTGTTTTAATGACCGGTGGCTTATCAATTAACAGGGACGATTAGGCAGCTCGGTGTAAGCGATGTGGGGATAACTACAGACAACGACCCCCCATGGACCCATGGGCAATCCGGGCAATGGCGCCGCGGAGACAGGGTGTTCCAGAACTCGATAACACTTGGAGTCTGCAGTAGACGCCACCGTCGATTTTTATTGCCATAAGACAAATGGTACATTTGAAACTTTCCTACGCCTGTAATATTGTCGGAAAGATTGATCTCTATGTCATTTCAGAGAAATTTTTAATATCTGAGGGACTATGAAATAAAAATCACGATTTTAGAGCGATTATGAGATATTATAGGCTTACTAATAAACGCTTTCATCTTCAAATAAAATATGCTTAAAACAATTTGTTGGTTATTAATCCAACAATCAATAGTATAAAGCATTTGATTTCATAGTCCCATAGGTTTTAAATTTCCTTTAAAATTACATAAAGGTGAATATTTTATATCAATACTGAGGAGGTATCGACGGATGAGAATAACATGCAAGATGGCGGGTTCTGCAGACACTTGATATATATATTGATTTTTTTCAGTGTTTAACGAAGTGTGTATAATTGGTAAAATAAACAGATTTTTTATAGCAATGATAAAGAAAAAATTTTATTTATCTGTACATAAGTCACCCACATTTTAAAAATAACTTTTATTGCTTACGCCATAAAACCAAAAGTCCTCGATTCTTCTTGATTATCATCTTGAGAAATGTTTATAATATACTTTTCAACTACAGTGTTTTTATACAATATTTAAAATTAGCCTGGAAATAAAATGCAAGATGGCGGGTACTGCAGACTCTTGAGTAGGGGGTTATAGCCGAAGGTAAGGAAGGGCGGGATGAGCGGGATGAGCCCCCCCCCCCCCCCCCCCCCCCCGAGACCACCCAAGTTGCGGACCCCCCCCCCCCCCCCCCCAAATAGTAGAGGTGTTTGGTGCAGTTTTATTTATTTTTTTTTTATTTTTTTTTTTTTTTTTTATTTTTTTTTTTATTTTTTATTTATTTTTATTTTTTTTTTATATATTTCGTACATTCTCATCTACATAATTACTTTCCCGCCTTAACGCTACCCACGTCATCAACGCTAGTTACATAACCGTCCGCCTGTCCTTGAAACTCGCGCGCTATTTACAAAATGTCGCTCACCTCAAACACTGCAAGTAAGCGTTTCACTCAGTCTTACACAGTCACTAGTGCGGTACAGACATGAGCGCGTCCGGATTAATAGACGACTACTTGAATGCATTCATGGCCGACATCAACGCTGCGGACGACAACGCTACAGTTGAACAGATACCAGTTCCACCATCACCGAGGCCTAAGAAGAGGATAAGACCTACGCCTAAACCTAAAGTGGAAGAAACAGCAAAACCAGGATGGGTTCCAAAACCGTCAGACGACTGTCCCATCGTGTCGTGGCTTGAAAACGGACAATTTTATGCGGTGCAGAATCCATCAAACAGCGGACCAGTGCTTTTAAAAATGGAAATGTATGACGGTTCGGATATGGTGTACAGATGCGGATTATTTATAGACAAGAACAGTGAATTATACGAGAGCGTCAACCAGGTAGTGGACAAGTCAGAGAATATGTGGATTAATAAAGCTACGGGAGTACCGAAGATTAGCGGCTTGACACAAACAGTAACACGATACAGTAAGACAGTAGAGAAACCGAAAAAGCCAGTGTTAAAACCGAAAAAGCAAGCTGCGCGTAGAAGACCCACCAAGAAAACATTGTAGGAACAACGTCTAGACACTGTGGAATGCAACCTCATCAAACACCTGTTCTCATAAAAAATCCATGATGGCCGCCACCCTTCTCGACCACCTGCACAAACAAAAGAAGCGGAACGACCCTTCTCGAATTTCATCGACCACCTGCATCCGGCCACCTGCACAAACAAAAGATTGGACACCTGCGGGACGACCCTTCTCAGATTTCATCGACCACCTGCGCAAACAAAAGAAGATTTACGATGTCTAGACACTGTGGAATGTGCCAAACACCTGCAAGACGACCCTTCTCACGTTTCATCGACCACCTGCACTGAACACCTGCGCACATAAAAAATTCCAAGATGGCGTCGTGGGCAACAAAAACGAACGGACGAACTGTCCGAGCATCATTCTTCGCCTGGAGACCACTTCGACTAGTCGCATCATCCACATACTCTCTCATCATTACCATGTCGAGCATCAGCAACATGACTTCAGAGTCCGCACCTGGTGTAACGATGGACCTGCGAACATCATTGAACACCTGCAAATCCAGCTCTCCGGCCTACACCCGCCTGTCTGATCTGCGAGAGGAGTGCAGCTATGCGATCAGCGGGATGGAGCGTGTGACTACTCCATTCGGCGAGACAGTCGTCGTCATTCTCGAGGGACAAGTCGGCGATGATTTCTTCCTACGAGTCTACCTGCCCAGGCGTTTCAACCAAGTCCTGAGCGATCACGACATCGAGCGTTACAACAGCGGCTTCGGAGATCGCCTTCGTCTGGTGAAGCGCAGTCCACTTCCAGGCAGTAAATTCACACCGTTGGAATTTTTGTAAAGCAAGAAAAAGAAGACTCAAGATTTAATTAACCTTTATAAATTTTGATAGCTTTCGTAAGCAATAAAAATCCATGTACATTACAGCATAAACTAATGTCTTTTATTTTAAGATGAAACCCCAAACCTTTATTTTAAGAAAAAGTGTGTGTGTGTTATTAGTTTTAGTGTCAGTAGCAGTCATGAGCTTGAAGTGGCAATATCCATTCTCAGCCATTGTGGCTGGTCCTTCAGGTAGTGGTAAATCACATTTTGTGTCCAAGTTTATTGAACACATAGATGAAATGTGTGATGTAAAATTTACCAAAATTAACTGGCATTATGGTAGTGGTGGAGGAGGAGGTGATGTAAGTAATTCCAAAATAAACCACATTGAGGGTTTACCAGACTTGAGTGATTATGATGGTAAGGAACCGATACTGGTTATAATTGACGACATGATGCGTGAGGCAGACGATAGAGTGGTGGATCTATTCACGAAGGGTTGTCATCACCGTAACATCAGTGTGTTCTTCATTACACAAAATCTTTTTCATCAGGGTCGTGGGCAGAGGGACATCTCACTAAATGCTCACTACATTATATTTTTTAAAAATCCCAGGGACAGAGTACAAATCAGATATTTAGCCAGGCAGATATATCCAGACAGCCCAAAGTTTATAGAGGAAGCTTACGCTGACGCCACGAAACACGCGCATGGCTATCTGCTTTTGGATTTGAAACAGTCGACATCCGAGGACATGAGAGTACGCACTTGCATATTTCCCGAGGATCGTGTAAACTATGTGTACTTGCCAAAGAAAAAATAGCTAGTCAGTTGCAATCATGTCGTGCTTGAAGAAGGATGCACCGCTGCTCAGAGCGCTGATACACGCAACACCCAAGCAAGGCACTGTTAAAGGTTTGTGACAAGAGTCGCATTCGTTCAGTCTGCGAGTGCGCCTATAACGTGCTACGTGGGAACGTGCCTCTGTCGAGTAAGACTAAAAGCCAGTTGAGCAAACATAAAGTGGCTCTGAGACGCTTAGTAAGACAAGGAGAGTGTTGGGGAAAGAAACGAAATTATCTAGTGCAGAAAGGAGGTGGAGTTTTTATTCCATTACTGTTGGGCACAGTGTTACAGGCAGCAGTCAGTAGTGCATTAGGAAAGTGAAATGGATGTCCAGACAAAAGCATTTTATTTGACTTTACTTAGCGGTACGCCCCGCTCAGCAAAATATTATCCGAAAAATAACACGTCTGATTTCACCGTACAACTATTGAAGTACATTTGCTTGGACAGTAGAGATTGGGAAGTAGCGCTCGTAGAAGTACATTACCCATGTTCGTTCTCAACAGTAGGGTCCGATGCTTTGCTACAAGTAGTTGGTACAAAAAAGGAAGAACCCAAGAAGTCTGTGGGAAAAGAAGGTAAATCAGTCAACAAAGAAGGTGAATCAACCATCAAAGAACCGACCAATAAGAAACCCAAAATATTCGCACACTTCGAAAGACCGAAACCCGGATACTACAATTCAGTTGAAGAATTGGTGGAAAACATCAATGGGCTGAATTATGTAAAGAAAACTGGAACTATATTCAGTCTTGACGAAGCAAAGCGTCTTAAAGTATCGTTAGGAACTGCGTTGGGACCTGTCACAAAAGTAATTTATTCCCAATCACTCGCACTTCAGTTGGGAACAGCATCGACAGATGATATAATATCTGAACCAAGTTTACTTAAGAGTACTAGACCGGCTAATTTAAATCTTGGTTTACCAGCACTTATGCTCGTGCACTGCGATCTGGTTGAAGAACAAATTTTAAGCGATGATCGTATACCACTATTGAGGATTATCAATATATCCCACTCGATAAATGATTACGGAACGTACAAGACGGCATACATAAGTGATCCGCACTACGTGCCGGTGAGAAAGAAGACATTCGAAAGTGTGAGAATTTATGTGAAGGACATCTTAAAGCGAAATCTCTCATTCCGTCACGGAGCGTTGACCGTTAAACTACACTTCCGACCGGCCGCCGCTGCTGTAGATCAATAATGGAGCACGCAAAGAAGATGGCCATCGTCCCGCAAGAGCTTATTGAGCGTTTACAGTCTACATCATCAGCATCATCATCATCGGAGAAGACATCAAACAATTTGTCCACTACGGAAGGACTGGATGTGGAGATGCAGAAAATAATGAATAACAAGAATATAGACGATAGTGAAAAATGGAAACTGTACAATCAGGCGTTGCAACGTTTCTTACACTTTGCCTCTAATAATCGCCAGCCGATTAATATTCCAATCGTGGATGCGACATTCAGTGATGATGCCCAACACCCGACACGGGGTGCAGCGGAAGGGCCAGTCGATGAGATTGTCGAAATGTTCTCAAAGACATACAGGAGTGACGCCCGCAATCTGTTACGATTTATGAAAAAACCCGATAGTCGAATCAGTTGGGATATCAACTACTCGGTGTTTATCGATGGTCGAAAACTACCGAATGCAAATATAGTTGATATTTTGAATAACATAGTGAGAGTTCGAATGACCGAACGTATACCGCCAGGATGGATGGAAGTGATGACCGCTTTGAAAGAAATGAATGTACCTCTAGAATTTATAAATAATACCAGAGCGTTACGGGAATTGAATGACACATTCAAATCATCATTGCGGATGACCAGTTCACCGAGTGCACCATCACCGCGCAGAACACCGATGCGAGAGCGGCTACGTTCGTGGGCGGTAGTGAAACGAGGAGCTAAGGAGCGGCGCGGTGAGACATCATTACAGAGAACATTACGTGAGGTCGATGATTATCTAGCGAAAACACCGATTGAAGAAGCGGCGACCGGCGGCTATGCTACGTCAACTCCTGCAAACAGGGATGAATACCAGTGGGAAACGGAGCCGCTGGGCTTTCTAGACAGGTGGGAACCGTATCCGGCCAAGTGAGTATGGATCGTCTCTATTACAACCCCGGCGAGCCCGGCGCGTTCGGCGGTGTCGCACCGCTAGTGCGAGCTGCACGCAAGAGAGATATTTCAAAGTCGAAAGTAATCGAATGGTTACAATCACAGGATACTTATACATTACACAAGCCTGCCCGTAAACGCTTCCCACGCAATCAGTACTCTGTTTTCGGCCCGTATGAACTGTGGCAAGCGGACTTGAATGATATGCGAGGATTGAGTAAATACAACGATGGAGTCAATTACCTGCTGACCGTGATAGACGTGTTCAGTAAACGTCTGTACGTGAGAGCGTTGAAGAGAAAGGAAGGTGCAGAAGTGGCAGTGGCATTCGATGAAATATTCAAAGAAGCGACTAAAACTCCACGTTGCCTCCAGTCTGACAAAGGAACAGAGTTTACCGGCACCAAGACCAGACAATTATTCAAAAAGTACGGAATAAAATATGTGACTACGCAGAATCCCGATGTTAAAGCGGCAGTAGTGGAACGCGTGAACCGCACGCTAAAGTCTCGCATGTGGCGTTACCTGACTTACAAAAACACTTACCGATATATCGATGTACTGAACAAACTGGTGAAAGCATACAATGCCAGTGAACACAAGAGTCTCGGCGGTGGATTGCGCCCCATCGATGTGAAAAATGATCGGACGATAGCACAAGTGCTACAACGCATGTACAGTAAAATTCCACGTCGTGTTAAGCCCAAACTCAAGATTGGTGACACTGTACGCATAGCAAAGGAGAAGGGTACATTCGCCAAAGGCTACGAGACCAATTGGAGTAACGAAGTGTTTACTATTCGTAAAGTGAACACTCTGATGCCGTTGCCCATGTACACGCTGGCGGACCTCAAAGGTGAAGTTTTGACCTGCCAGTTTTACGAACACGAATTACAGAAAGTAATCTATCGGAGTGATCAGCTATTCAAGATTGACAAAATTCTGGACACTCGTGGCAGAGGCGCCAGTAAGCGTTATTACGTCAAGTGGCGAGGATACGGAGACGAGTTTAACTCTTGGGTGAGAGCGCAAGACTTGCAAAATGTCTAACTCACAATTCTTCCTTACGCTGCCCAGCAACAGTTCTATGGAATATTTCCCCAACAATAAGGTGTCAAACTACACTACGCATCTTTCGAAACAGATACGATTGGAAGGTGCGTGGGAGATGGCTCTGGTGGAATCTCACTATCCATGCTCATTTCCATTAGTGAACAAAAACGAGATTATAATAATCGAACAGGATACTATTCTTTCCGCCATAGATTTAGGAGATACAGACAAGTACACGTTTACTCTGGACATGGGTTACTACAAGAATATAACCGAACTGGTGAATATGATCAATGATGCGAAGGGTCTCATCGATTACGTAGAGTTCACTTATGACAAAGATGCGGACAGAGTGGAAATAAAAATACTGAAAGAAGACGTGGTTGCAATACATTTAGACAATAAACTGGCTTTACAATTGGGATTCGATCCGCAACAGAAGGACATTGTGAAAAACAATAAAGCGTCATGGCCCCCGAATCTATCGATGGGGCTTCCAGCTAATATGTACGTGTACTGCGATCTGATTGAGCCACAATTGATCGGTGACACTTCTGCCCCACTATTGAAGATTATCAACATTGACAGAGGCGACTACGTGCACGGTGCCAATAAGACTGTACTCTACACCAGCCCGCATTACGTACCGATCACCAAAGAAGCATTCGAGACTGTGGAAATCGACCTCAGGGATCACACGGGGCAAAACCTGTCATTCCTGTTCGGGACGTCGTACGTGAAGCTGCATTTCAGAAGAGCTCTGCATAATAATTAACTGTAAAAATGGCTTCGAACGATCCGTACATGGCGTACTACTATCGCCAACATTCGCAGACGGGCGGATCGATAGAAAAAGTGTTTCGCGGTGCCGCCTACCAGAGAGGACATGGAGTCGGCAGCTTCTTGGGCGGAATGTTTCGCACCGTATCTCCGATAATCAAGAGCGGAGTTGCAGCATTGGGCAGAGAAGCCTTAAAGTCCGGAATGGGTTTCCTCGGTGATGTCACTCTACGTACGAAACATCCCAGAGATGCGGCAGAGGAGCGCATGAAAGAGTTTACCGGCTCGTTGAAACGCACGGCCGATGACAAGATTGAACGAGTTCTCCGTGGTGGCGGTGGCAGTGTCAAGCGTCTGCGGCCGGCATCCAAAAAGCGCGGATCGCGTAAGAGTGGCGCGAAACGCGCAACGCGCAAGACTTCCGCGAAGCGCGCAATGCGTGGCGGCAAGAAACAATCGAGTAGCCGTCGCACACTACGTGTCACACCTCAGTCTCTGGCTAAACTCCTTAGAGGAAGGACGTCATCATCGCCGTCCAAGAAGAGAAAAGCAGCAGTTAAAAATAAAAGGAAAGTAGCAAAGGCAATAAGGGATATTTTTAATTAATCATGTCGTTCATACATCAAAGATCATGTGAATGCGTCAAGACGGAGCTGGACTTGTTTTCACTACCGCCCACACAGACGAGTATCGAAAATGGAAAATGGATTCAATACAAACCGATATCCACACTGACGGACGACTCACCGATAGAGTTTGTAGTGCCAGGCAATGGCGAAGAGTACACCGATCTATCACAAACAATGCTAGAAGTCACAGCATCGATAATCAAGGCTGACGGAGCGGCGATTGCTGCGGCCGATGCAACAAAAGCTGGTCCGATAAATAACTGGCTACACTCGTTGTTCAGTCAAGTGGACATGTGCATGAATCAAAAATTGGTTACACCACAGAACAACACTTACGCCTATCGAGCGTACATCGAAACAGTATTGAACTATGGATTCGATGCCAGGAAATCTCATCTATCGTCCGTGCTGTGGAACGCCGATGATTCAGGCCATATGGAAAACACCGAAGACGATAATGATGGACTGGAAAAGAGACGGAAGCTAACAAAAGGAGGACGAGAAATCGATATGGTCGGTCATCTGCATTTGGACATGTGTAATCAGAATAAATATCTTTTGAACGGAGTCGAGCTACGCTTCAAGTTAAACAGATCGAAAGATGCATTCTCCATGATGGTGCACGAAGGTGACTACAAAGTGCATATCGCCGATGCGAACCTGTGGATTAGAAGATGTAAAGTCAGCCCGACCGTACTGTTGGCGCACAGCAAGATACTGCAGTCCGGAACCGCTAAATATCCAATCACACGAGTGGACGTGAAATCTTTCACGCTCGCTTCCGGCATAAGGAGCAAGACTCTGGACAACGTATTTCTGGGACAAGTTCCGAAGCGCGTGATTGTCGGAATGGTAACCAATGCCGCATTCAACGGTGATGTCAAAAAGAATCCGTACAATTTCAAGAATTTCGATTTGAACTACTTCTCACTGTACGTGGACGGTGAACAGGTGCCGGCCAAACCGCTCCAACCCAAGTTCTCTCCTGCCGGTAGCGCAAAGTCAGTTATGGCGTACAACACAATATTTAGCGGCACGGGGATCCATTTCTCAGACGCTGGAAACGTGATCAGCAGAGAAGATTTCGAAAACGGCTACTGCCTGCTAGTGTTTGATCTAACACCCGACCTGTCTGCCAGCGATACCGGCCACTGGAATCTCGTACGCAATGGCAGCGTGCGTATGGAACTGGGATTCGGTACCGCGCTAACCGAGACTGTCAACTGTTTGGTGTACGCAGAGTTTGACAACGTAATTGAAATCGATCGACACCGCAACGTAATGGTTGACTTTGGTGGTTAGTCTCTCATCAACACTCGTACGAGATGGATCGCTTACGCAGAGTACGTTGCAGGAATTTGGCCGCTCCCATCATTATTGATTTCCAGAGTTTCAAAGACAACATCAATGATTACATAATGAAGGAAGTCTGCGTTATGGAAGTGGACAGCGGGATACTACTGATGCATCACATCGCCAAACCTCCATTCAACAGGGACGAGCTGACCATCGACAAACATCGAGAATCACACTGGCTATCGAAACACTATCACGGATTAAAGTGGGATCAAGGAGACATTAGCTACAACGACTTGGAACAAAAGCTACGAAAGATAATCGCCAAACGACATACCGTCTATGTCAAAGGATCGGAAAAGAAGAGTTTTATATACAGACATTTAGTTATTGATCACTGCACTACCAACATTATCGACTTGGATGATATCGGATGCGGTTCACTGGCGACGATCAACAATCTACTATCGAAATCCACGCTGCGATGCCGCCATCACAGATCACCGAACCATCGATGCTCACTATCCAATTGCATTGCATTACACGGATGGTTATTTTTGACTAACAATATTGACGATGAATTGGAATCTACTGATGAGACGAGCTCGTATTTCTGCTCTTGTTTTCACACGTCTACGAGCACTACAACGAGTACTACCGCTGCAACTGTTGGCATCGACACCGTAGAATGAATACCAATCAGATTGAGAAATATCTATCGACTCTGCCAGTGCACAATCATGGGGTCTATGCCGCCGACCGACTACCGCATCGCATCTCCCCGTCTACAGCAATCGTTGTGAATACCGATCCACACAATGAAGCCGGTACGCACTGGGTTGCATTCTACCTGGACCGAAAGAGTGATGTCATTGAATTCTTCGACAGTTACGGACAACCCCCACATCTGTACTTCTATCAAGGATTCCTGAGACGTAACGCTCGTCGTTACCTGTACAACGAGTATCGCCTACAAGATGATGACAGCACAGTCTGCGGCCACTACTGTCTGACTTACCTGTACTACCGAACTCACCATGATATGAGGATGATGGACTTCGTGCAGCTCTTCGACGACACCTCCACTGCTCACAATGATGCGATGATCAGAACACTGTTCACCAGATTGTATAAACACTTGTAGCAATGTTTGCTTTTTCTTTGTAAAAATCTTTTTAATTTTTCTTTGTATTGTAAAATCTTTTTCATTTATCTTGTAATGTAATTTTTTCTTGTAATAAAAATGAGTACTCAACAAACACCAATCTTTTCATTTCCTTTGAGTATGTAAGTTTTCATTTTTTAAAAAAGGCTCAATATTTCAAAGTGCATTTAGAAAAATCAGATAGTTTAATCTTTGTGCAGACTCGACATTTATAATTTACTTTCAAAGACCAGAGGGTCTAGTAACTCAGTATTTCAAAAGAGTCTGATAGTTTACTCATTGCACATATTTGACATAACAGTTCAAAGTGAAAAGAGCCTATTAGTTTAACCTTTATGCAGACTCGACATTACTTTCAAAGACCAGACAGTTTAGTAACTTGATATTTCAAAAGAGTCTGATAGTTTAAGTATTTGTACACCTCTGTGCAGACTCGTCATTTATATTTTACTTTCAAAGTGAAAAGAGTTTGATATCTTAGTATTTTTAAAAAGCAAAGAGTCTGACAGTGAATGATCTTATTACTAAGTGTAAAACTGGAAAATGAAAACAAGTATGTCAATACAAATGACTAGATTTATTGAAGTAATCTTAAGTCTAACATCAAGTGTATTTAAAAAGAAGGAATATTGAATCAGCAGATAGAAACTTTATACATTATTTAACAATGATAAAATTTATAGAATAGACATCAAAGATAAAACATTGTAAAATGGTCAACACAAATGAATTTGATTCATTAATAAAAATTTACATACAAGCAACAACAAGAAAAATGCACACACAAAAATAAATAAAAGTTCATATCACAGTCCACAACAGTCCATAAACAGTCCATATCACAGTCCATCACACACTCCCGAGATCCGAACAGAGCCTACCCGATCACACTCATGCGATTTAAATTATATTGCCGATTCGTCTACGTCCATCAGCGCTGGTAGAGCTGGAGGTAACGGTGGCGCCCTGGGGGGAATAGCATAGTGCCCCCACGGAAGCGTGTTTATTCCGTCCTCTGGCATTACATAGCGTTTGTCATCATAGGGTGCCAGGGACCGCTTCCTCACCACAACGGTGTAAATGATGTGGTGTTTGCTTTGGAACCTCTGATTGTCCGTACTTTTGATTGTCTTGTTGTACAAGCAGTCCAGGTAATCTTGCACGGAGAGGTCCTTTGCAACTACGTCGCGGTTGACGCCCTTTGCCCGCTTTATCGGCGGAGGCGCACCACAGTCGTCGTCATCTCCGTTACCAACAGCACACGTAAAGCCTCCGGACAACATACAATATAATTTTGCCATCAAGCCGACGAATAACCTAATTACTCTCCCACCGACTTCGTCCTTAAATTTCCCCAAAACCCTAGCATTGCGCCCGTCGTAGCACATGTGGTTCTGAGGATAGTTACTAGTGTCGAAGTCGTCCAGGTGCGTCATCATGTCGCGGTAGACGTCAAGGGTACGGATGGCGTAGACGATACCATCTGTGTCCATGTAGGCCATCTTGATATTTTCGATGCCGTACCTTTCTACCATGTCGTAGTGAAAACCGTACATCCACCGTTTACTGTGGTCCAGAATACACATCCCCGCATAGACTGGCTTGTTCAGTACAACTCGCACTTTCGCCATATTTAGTAGTGCCAGGTTCTCGTCGTACCAAATTCGGTCGTTGAAATTTGCCTTGGCCACGTACTTCGTGTATGTCTTGCGGGATGTGGCGATCTTCATGTTTTGATGTTTTCTCACATTCTGGAGACTCATACCGTAGACAGCATTGACCATCAATTTAAACATTTCGACTTCAAATTTGTTGTTGGCCTGCCGTCTCAGTTCGGTATTCAGCATCACGTACGGTTTTAACCACGGCGACTGTTTGAAACGCATAACCCGGTGAACACGACGAACACGCAGTCCATTCTCGATCGCTTGTTGCAAGTAACGATAGTGGATCACGTATTCATCCTTGTCCGTGAGAGTAGCCATTAGCTTCTTCGATTGTCCTGCTCCGCTATTAATGATGTCCTCCGACGAGTAGGGCAGCTGGTAAGCCGGCGACTTTCGTACTTCCGGACAGAACGGGAGGTCGCGGTGTTTGTCGTGGAGCGCCTGGTCTCTCGGGTACTCCAGGTCGACTTCCAAAACATATCCATACTCGCCGTCTGCCGGTATGTCCATGATGTTCATGTCGTCGATTTCCTGCTGCGAAAGCCACTCAAAATCTTTGTAGGGGAGTGGTTCTGACATGGCCCATCCGTAGAGGTTGTTAGCATCATAATACATTAAAAATGTATCATTGTCGTATTCTACGACACCTCCACTTGTCGATGCGCCCTGGCCGTCTCGGTTGCCGCCATCTTCAGCTCTTGTGTATTTGTTGTTGGCGACAACGTGCCTAGTGACGCATTGGGTCAGTCCACCTCGGATGCCCTTCTCGAAGAACAAGTACATATCGACATCTCGCAAGGTATCGAGCACCACTCCTGTCTTGAGTAGCATTACGTCCCACGCGTATGAAGGCAGAGTAAGATAATGCGCAGGATCCAAGTTGTAATGCGTCATGCACATTTCTCTGAAACCCTCGAAGACGTCGGCAAGTAGCAGAACATCGGTCATCAGATATATTTCTGCGTACTGTCCGAGGGATGTGCAACTGAACTTATCCCATACGCGTTGGGCGTGTGCGTAATCCTCGTCGGTAACATTTTCTCCGAATACATCTTTAGGTGGCAGGTGATCATCATTAAGTACCTCCATAGACGTGACGTACTCGTAGGGGAAGATTCCCTTCCTTCGAAGCAAATCAAAGTCTTCTTGGTCTTGGTGCCGGGCGCGCGTGAGGTGCATTTTGTTGGCCGGCAGAATAGACGCTAATGTGCCTAACGCCTTTGACATTAGTCTGTATGAATCGACAAACTGTAATTTAATACTGTTCCGCCGGCCCGCGCCCGGATATTTGAAGCGCTTCGAGAAAGTGATGTACTTCTCCTCGGTGTTGGCGAGTACCTCAACGTCTCCCTTGTCCACGCCTAACTCACGCACGATGAAGTGGGCGTCGTAGTTGGAAAGGTTGTGGAAATACATATTGACAGTCTCCTGTTCCCTGTAGCGGAGGTTGCAAGATCGATGAGCCGCTCCTCTGTAGTTGTACGGAGGCGAGTGTTGGTGATCCCTAACTTTCATTTTATCTTCACCATCGTTAGGGCCGAATTCCCGCTTACAGATGTGACAGATAGTGGCGCGTCGGAATTGGAGCTCTTCCTGCTCTGTCAACATCGGCGGATCTCCGGGCATGCGCTGACCGTAAAGGATGTCGCCAATCTTCCGTACGTCATCCCGTACAGCATTGATGAAATGTTGCGCAGCATCCTCGCCTCTGTACATCCGCAGTTTGGAGAATGTGTTGGAGTCCTGGTCATCGTCATCACAGTCTCCCTCGTCGGCTGTTCTCAGGTCGTCACGAATATAATATGCATAAGCGTACGGTCTGTGGACATTTTTAACATTGTTGGGCGTGCCACCCATGCGCTGTTGGCCGATTGTCCGGTTAGTCGCAGGGTCCCAAACAGGCGGTCGAACAGTTGGTGCGGGATGAATTGGCCTTTCGGCCTCATAGGGTACGAGCATACTTTCAAAATCAGCATAGATCGTGAAACGACTTCTCTTTGTACGCTCGGGCCGATTGAACATGATGTGCTCTTCTTCCGCAACATCGGTTCTCAATGGCGCGTTTTTGTAGCAGTAACGCCTGTGTTCTTCTAACCGCTGCTCTCCGGTGAGACCCAGTTTGTTGGGTTGGTTGTCAAAATGCGCGAAGCATCTCCTGCAAATGTGCAAACGATGTCCGCGACGAGTTAACTGGCTACTGACTAACCTCTCAAAGTCAGCTATGTACGCATAGTGGGTGGTCCGCTCATCTGTCAGGAATAATAGATCAAAGTGGTTTGCTGCCTCTCGTTCCACGACGTGAAGCGGGAAGACATAGTGCTCTTGTTTATCTTGCTGTCTCTTCTGTTTCTTCTTGTCCAGACCGTACACATTTATGCTTATGCCGGGGTTGTTACGTTCGAACGAGCGGATTTTGTCTAATCTTACTGGAAACTCCAGCCCATCAAAATTTAGATTGGAACGTGCCCTGACCTCTGCTGTGAAATAATAAGGAGTAAGTCGATTACGAGGAGCATTTTCAACGAATTTTGTCAGCATGGCATATTCAAAGCAGCGTTCATCCGCATCGTTATACGTATTTACCACGGCATGTTTCACGGCGATGTCGCGAGGAAGGGGGATGAAGGAGCTGCCTTTGGTAGGACTGTAGACATTTACTCTCACTTCCATATCTAAGACCCTAACAAAGCTCCATCCCGAGCCCTTCATCTCGCATGTCTCCTTCTCCAACAAGATTTTGTTGATGTAATCTTGACAAATTTCATCTACATCGCTTGTATGGAAGATATCGACATTCTTGGTCTTGAAGGCACGCCTACAAGTTTCGCCGTGAATGTTAGCAAATTCACATTCGACCCAAAGATTAGACTTGATGGCATGAGTGTGAATAAGTATTTGTCGCATGAGTGATATTACCTGAGTCCTTAGCGATAGAAGAAACTCCTGCAGGGTAACTGTCTCGTCTGCGGGTTCGGTCAAGCGGTAGGTTTTGAGCCGCCCGCGGAATGCCGTCTCTACCTCGGTGAACCCCGCAGGAGCTAGGTCATCAGGGATCACAGGCACCTCGTCGACGTCTTCGTTTGAAGTTGCCACGGATGCTGGCGACGAGGGGGCAGGCGAAGGTGGCTGGACTCCACCGGTCTGGTCGGGCTGGCGTTCCGCGCGTAGGACTTTGCATCGGAACCGGGCATGGAACTGCATGTTATCCTTCCTCGTGAAGGTTTGTCCGCACCCGGCGCACACATAGCCTGAAAAACACACAATGCTGTAGTCACATGTATAATTATAATGTTAAAGCTGAAAAGAGAAACAGATTCCAAACTGATATGAAAAAATCTGAATATTTATTATACTTACTTTGCAATGGGATTCATTGAATTGTAAAACTGGAGAAAGCTCAAATATTTTCTGATTGCCTACATTGCAACTGAGATTCATTTAATATTAAGATTGTTCAAGAGTCTTTAAAACATAATACTTTGGTGGTATGGTCCATGTAGTTGGTATCAAATATCTGGATGAATTTTTACATTTGAGAGAAGATAGTTAATTTCAAAATTAATAGTTTGAAGTTAAAGATAAACACATACCTCTTGTAGGAACTCCAGCAGGTTCTGGCTCTTGAGATGGTCTCGGCTCGATGTCAGGAGCATTGGAGGGGCCGGGCCTCGGCTCACAGTCAGGAGCAGTTGAGGGGCCAGGCCTGGGCTCGACGTCAGGAGCAGTTGAGGGGCCAGGTCTCGGCTCAAAGACAGGAGCAGTTGAGGGCCCGGGTCGTGGTTCCGCCGGACTCGGTGTAGGCACGAAGTCTATAAAGAAAATCACAGACATGATTAGAATATTTTGTATTAGTTGAATAAACATAGTGAATGGTGCATATCTTTTTATCACAATTACATCTCGAGTGTGAATGTTACAGAACTTTAAGTAAGAATGAAGTTTAACGTTAGATATGACAATTCGCTATAAAGTGTTTAGCTAAATTGGAATCAAATAAATGATCTAAGTTACAGTGGAGCGGATGTTAAATTGGATTTCTTTCTCATCATTATGAAAACTACGAATGAGAGAAGAATTTCAGACATCTGACTGTTTAGTGGACATATATAAAGTTTAAGATACTAACCCGGTCTAAATGCTGGGTTCATTGCCGGTTGAGGTCGATGCACATTGGCGATGTGACGGCGCAGAACATCCTGCCTGGAGAAAGGTTTGTCGCACTCCGGACACGTGAATCTAACTCCACCATGGACGAAGCGAACGTGTCTGGTGACATGGCATTTGTTCTTGAACGCCTCACCGCACTGGGTACAGGAAAAACGACGCTCAACGTTGTTCATGATGATCTGTAAACAAATAGCGCTGCGTATTAGGACTCTAGCAGAGAATAAGGTACAGAGCGGGGGGGGGGGGGGGGGGGGTCACAAGAAATCCATTTATGCCTCTACTAAGTACAAATAAAAGTAAAGGTTTAAGTTCAAAATAGAGTCTTCAAAAACTGTTCTACTAGTGAATTAATGTTTTTTCTTCAATATAAAGTCTCAAAATACGTTACTATCGTAAGCTTACGTTACACAAACTAGACATCTTTGTTGAAATTTACATGCTATATGAACAAGTGATGTTACGCTACGAATCATGGTCTATGCGGGGCCTAACATATCTACTATTTTAAAAGTTTTATAAAATTAAAATAATTATTCACAAAATAATAAATAAAATAAATTAAGCGTTACAGAGACTCAATACTGGAATGAAAATTTGTGTTCAATATGATAGAATGCGACAAAATGTTTAAAGAATTGCTATACAATTCCTAGTCTAGGCGAGGCCAAACCAATCTACTATTTTGAATAGTTAAGTAAGATTAAAATGTTTATTCACATATGTTTAGCATTTGTGTATGATGCAGTGAAAACTATTAGCATCGTTCTCTTTGAGTTTCTTGACAAAGTCAAAATTGCTGAAATCTAATAAAAAGAAAAAAAAAAACTACATTTAATTATAACTAGTTATTGTAAATTAGAAATATTACTTACATTTGAAGTGAGAAGTATCCAAAGAAGACACTGGCGTAGACAGAGGCGCAAGGAAGCAGCAAGCGGAGCGAAGTGCAGGAACGTCCGGTCACTACGGCAGCTAGGCAACTACTGATGCCGGGGAGTGTAGAAAATGGCCGACGCTCGGCCGCTGTAAGGTGACGGTCGGAGAAGGGACGCGCAGCTGCGTGGGGTGATGGGTAATATAAGACGCGCTATTGTGTAACATCGCCGGGCGGACGCTCCCACGCAGGGGTGAGTTTTATTGTGCCGGCTCCCCTAGGTGTGGAATGTCGCACCTGGCCGAGGGTCGGTACCTTTACGCCGTGGGTGGTCTCCGGGGGGGGGGGGGGGGCTCCGCAACTTGGGTGGTCTCCGGGGGGGGGGGGGCTCCGCAACTTGGGTGGTCTCGGGGGGGGGGGGGGGGGCTCATCCCGCTCATCCCGCCCTTCCTTACCTTCGGCTATAACCCCCTACTCTCTTGTTATACATTGATTTTATCCAGTGTTTATTGAAGTGAGCAGAATTGGCAAAGTAAAAGGGTTTTTTATGTAAAGGACTACGTAAAAGACTCCGGTCCAACAGAAGTAAATCGTAATAAAGAAAAATGTATATTTATCTGTAAGTCAATCAAATTTTAAAATTAGTTTTATCGTCTACACCATACAACCTACAGTCCTCAATTCTTCTTTATTATCATCTTGGGAAACGTTTATATATTTTTAAAGTACAAAGTTTTTTATATAATATTAATAAGCCATATAGTTAATAAAACAACTACACTAGTTTAGGAATAAGAGTTTTATCCTTAAGAAAATTACGCCTAAAGTTATGACATATATAGTATTGCCGCTAAATGGTTAGACAAATTACGCATCCTTAGTTATAATTGTTGCTCCTGATTTCTATGATTATCTCTACTTTATTTGTGTGATAATCTGAACTGGTCTAGTTAAACGATTGTAAGTGATGTTCATGAAGTATTGATATTTCTTGTGAATAAATTTCCTGTGCTAGTATTAAAATAACTATTGATTCATTCCGACTATTACGTTGCCTAGGTTACGTTGCACCTGTAACATCCCAGTCATTTCCTACTTTATGACGGCAGGTGAGAGCTTCTGGGTGGTCTTTAACCAAATTACTCCTAGATTCTTTTACAGGCGGTACTTTATTACATTGTAAAGTTTTAACTACCAGAATATAAAAGTATACTTCAATGTATAGCTGTGGTTTGTTCGATACGACTTTACTTTTACTAGGTTATAAACGCAATTCCTAATAAATTTGTTTTATACATTACAAACGTTCCTGCACATACATGCAGATTCAATTTTCTATATTTATCTATTTTTATGGAAATAAAAAAAAGTTGGTCGTAGATGAAGTAGTGTATTCAACAATTGCTTACAGCTTTTTAGATATAAAAAAATCGATTCGTTCGTATTCTCTAACTATGGTTCTAATTTTTTTCTCACTCGAGAGATTATAAGGCTTGTGCGCTTGTGGTGACTTTTAAATATAATTTACATTGTGGATGAGGCGATTGCAATATACATGAATAAATGTTTGTATACATTTAGGATATTTTGTAAGAATCTGAGGTGAGAATAGTCGGGTCCTAACGTTACTTTAGAATGCATGAAGTGTTCTGTGGGACAATACAATACTGTGGGAAAATTGGTCACACTTGTATTTCTTTTTGAAATTCGTTTGTTTTGGTCTTTAAGCTTACATAATTATTTTAAAATTATTCATATATTTTTCACACTTCATAATATTTGTTACACAACACGAAATAAAACAAAACGTTTCACGGCAGTGAAAAAATAGTTCTTAATATATCAACTTTCAGGAAATAGAAAGAATATAAATAGAAAGAAAATTAAGAATTACTAGGATTGAGAATGTGACATAATCTTTAATAAGGTGACATTTAAAGAGATGATTTAATCCGTCTATCTTTTACACAGAGTGTCCCGGAACTCTCTGGAACCCTTTTGTATATTTGTTGCTAGCATCGAGACAAGAAAAAAACATTATACAAATAGGGGTCTAAAATCTATTGTTAAGCCGCTAGCCGCCATTATGTTTTTTAAACATAGTAATATTTATTTCCATAACGGATGGTTGTTTTCAGTTCATATTTGGTATGAATCTTTATAATACCAAAGTACATATTCAGGAAAAAAATCTAATTTTTCCACTGTGTATTTTCAAAATGGCGGTCATTTTAAATTTCCAAACTAAAATATCTCAAAATCGGTAAATGTTATAAAAACTTTACCAGGCACAAAAAGGTTGCCAAATTAAATTATCTATCTAACGGTACCAAGTTTATAAGGACCTTACAAAAAATAATAGAGCTATTGGTACTGTTAGTTAGATAATGTAGTTTGGCAACTTTTTTGTGTTTGGTGAAATTTTTATGAAATTTACAGATTTTGAAATATTTTAGTTTGAAAATTTAAAATGGCCGACATTTTGAAACTACACAGTGGAAAAAATTAATTTTTTCCCTGAATATGTACGTTGATATGATAAAGATTCATACCAAATATGAACTGAATACAACCATCCGTTATGGAAATAAAAATTATTATGTGTAAAAAACAAAATGGCGGCTAGCGGCTTAACGATGGATTTTAGACCCCTATTTGTATGATGTGTTTTTCTTGTCTCGAAGGAACTAATATACAAAAGGGTTCCAGAGAGTTCCGTGACACCCTATATATAATTTTACTAGTATTTTATAGTACACTTTAACAAAACGTTGATATTAATCCATCTTTGATTAATCTGTGTTTTTTAATATTCTAGATTATCAATAATTTTGTTATGTTCTATGATGGATTATACACAGATATGGATATACACGTGTCATTTTTCTCTAAAATATCTAAGAGGTTTCTAACTCGTTAGTCTTTTGTTAGGAATGTTTTATAAAACCTAATATACAATGTCAATAATTATACAACGCTAATTTATATTTATAGATACATTCTTACATTGCAGAAATCAATAATCCGATGCACGGGTATGAGATCCCCATGTGCAATACACGAACACTCTGTTGTATTTGCAATGCAAGGCGGGTCACGTAGGACGTTCTGTTGCGATATCTTCGGAACAGCGGTTATCATGATGTGGGGTAACGATTATGTTCCCCGTATACGCGAGATAGGAACAGTGTGGGAAACAGGGAATAGTACTAGATAAAACAATGATAACTAAAGTAACTTTGATATTAGTACGTGTTATGGTCTGAAAGGTAAAATGTTACATTGAATTACAGTAATGCTGGATCAATTGTGGGGTTCTTCATTACAACTATTGACACAGTTCTTTATAGGCATTGTGTTTTCGAAATAGTTTATAACGTAACCGTCAAAACCCTTCCCCTTTACTCTTATTATTTTTATTTATGTGACATAATAACTACAAGTGGGAAAATGGTTTCCACAATTATTTTGTTGTATAAAACTATTGTCTTAAAAAGGTACTTAGTGGTGTTTTACATAATATTGATAATTTTCTACTCCATGTGTCACTATATATTAAATGGAACTAAAAAATAACTATGCCAATAGATTTTTTGTATTTTGCTTAAAAGTTTAAGAATATCATTTAAATAACAAACAAAAAGGTGAGAACAATGTTGCTCAGAGTAACATTAAAGAATCGGAGATTATATTTATTATTCATCAATTACTTTCTAGCATGCCAGGAAAGTGGGAACCTTTTAATCATGGATGCTTGACTGGCTGCACGTCAGCAAACAACAGAAGGTAATTAAATCTCGCTTTATCTTCATAATTCCTGTACTAACGGCACTGAGTCTTTATGCACCCATTCGAATCCCATTATAATCGTACTTCGTTTTTAAATAAACATTACAAAATAACGGTAAAAACATATTAATTAGTAATTTTTATCCATCTATAAAAGAAGTTTGTATTGAATCATTAGTGTAAAAAAACATTACCTGCTCAAGGGCATACTTTTCACAAGTACCATGCATCATGTTTGATTAATTTATTGTTAGTTTCACCATTATTTGTATTTAAATTTGTTTTGATACAAGTAAATTATTTAGTTGCACTCTATGTATGTAACTACTTTTTACTTTCTAGGTTTAGCATCCATTGCATTTAACCATTACCTGTAAAACTCTAATTGTAAATAACGTCTGCCTTTAACGTTTAAATAATTAATTTAGTTTTTTCGCCTGTTATAAGCTAAGCAAATGTACTCAGCGCATCTATGTGTGTTGGACCTGTAGTAAAATACTTGAAGCACACGTAAATACCCCCCGTCGCAGCAGACCTGCGTACTCAGCGAATTTCCAAATTAGTAATATTAATTTTGACCAGCTAAACTTGTAAACAAAATTTCATCACGTGCAAAATAAATAGGGAAATAAATGTCTATTCTCCTTAAGATATAGGGAAAGAGTATGCAGGTATGCTGCCATGTGGGACACTAAAAGTAGGTTTTTAGCATAGAAAAAATTTATTTCTACCATATAAAGCCATATAGTAAGTTTCATCAATATCTGTCCATAAATAAAAGAGTTTGCCTATTCTCCATATGATTAACATGGGAAAAGAGTATGCAGGTTTGCTGCCATGATAAGTAAAAAAAAACAAGATTTTTACCTTAAATGGATGAATCTCAACCAAATGAAGCTAAATACTAAGTTTCATCCAAAAATATTGGTTAATAAGTGAAATATTAACACATCCTTATTCTCCATAAGATTAACATTGGAGCCCCAAAAGACAATGTACTGTCTTTAGACTTTGTAATATCTCGGTAACCAATGGAGATAGAGCAAAGCTTCAAAATACTAAATTGTGTGTTTTTTTGAGCTAAATCCAATGGTAAAAGTAAAAATTAAAAATTTTTTAAATTTACATATGAAAAATGCAAAAAACCCATTTTTGGGGTACAAAAGCCCCCAAAACTACCCCTTCCGGTAGGTCGATATGTCTGGTTTTCGAACTCATCCGTATAAACATAGGATTACACATCTCTACCAAATTTGGTGTCGATCGGACCATTTTTACGAGAGTTATCGTGTCTAGGGACACATACATATATATATATATATATATATATATATATATATATATATATATATATATATATAAAATTTTTAATGACTATTATTTTTGGTCTCTGGGCACCTCAAAACGAAAAAGTAACATGGTCCCGGGCTTAGGTCTTTCCATGAGACCTACGGTAATAGCTTATTCCCTATGGGAAATTCGCTAAAAACAAATACAGTTACTCGCTTTAAAAAAATCCCAAAAATTGATTTAAATTGCTTAGCTCATTTAATAGTTCATAATTTTGTAATGTTAAAAGAATTATTTAAAGAATGATTATTTTATTAAACAAAATGTTTGTTGAACTATACAATTTACTTGACTTCTTTCTACTCTGCACACATTTGTAAATTAATATGGAATTAAAATGCCCCATTGGCGGTGAAACACAAAAAAAAAACTTTCTAGGCAAGGCAGTAGCCAAATAATGTGACTGTGTTGGACCGTAGCGAATGCAGGGCAGTGACGGATTGAATTGTTAATTAAAGCTGCCCCTAATTGGTTAAAACATCGAGCTCTGGGCGGATTTATTGGTCGTCACTCAGTCTGTCACTCCAGGGTTCGAGGTCGAAGCCTTTCACCCCGCCACCGCCGCAGCAGCATGAACGCCTGAAGTGAGGGGGGGGGGGGGGGGTCTGAGGTTCATAGTCTCAGATGCATACTACAATACATTAGTCCTTCATATTTTTTATAAACAGTAAAAACTGGGTGTCAACCACTTTATAGAAAGCTGACCAAATATATAGTTCAATGGGATCTGAAAAATCCCATGTTTTGACTTGTCAGATGTTAGGAAATATAAGATACTAGCTGTTGCCCGTCACGGCTTCGCCCGTGATTGAATTTATTTTATAGGTAATAAAATCTTTTTAAAGAGCAACGAAATATACTTCCTTAAGAATGACATTGAAACAATGAAGTAGTGTGAGTGGAGCTCTGAAGGAATTTCGCAAAACCTGTTCTTAGTGAGAAAAGGTTTCTTAAATAGAAAAGGCCGAGAGAACCTATGAGCAAATAGGAACGACCATATCAAATTTCAACCCTGTAGTAAGTTCAAATTTCAAGAGTCATATTGAAGTCATGTGGGGCGGAGCCCTAAAGAACATAAAACACTACATTTGCAAAACTGTTTCTTAGTCTTAGAGAACTTAAAAAACTATATTTACAAAACCATTTCGTAGTGAGCACCTGTTAGCAAAACGTAACATCCACGTTAAAGTTATACCCCCTAGAATCTATGGTAATCTTGAGATTCTATGGGGTGGAGCCCTAAAGGAAATTTGCAAAATTATTTCTTACTAAGTAACTATGAGCAAAGAGGAACGTCCGATTCAAATTCAAACCCCGGAGGCCCAAAAGTAATTTTGAAATCATGTGGGGTGGAGCCCTAAAGAACTTCGAAAACTGTATTTGCAAAACCGTTTCTTAGTGAGAACCCGGCCATGAGCAAAGAGAAAAGTCCATGTCGAATATCAACCCCGGAGGCCCTGAAGTAATTTTGAAGTCCTGTGGGGCGGAGCCCTAAAGAAATTCGAAAACTATATTTTCAAAATCGTTTCTCAAGGAGCATCCATGACCAAACCAAACGTCCATGGCAATTGTCAACCCCGGAGGCCCTAAAGTAATTCTGAAGTCCAGTAGGGCGGATCCCTAAAGTGCTTCAAAAACTATATTTTCAAAACAGTTTCTTAATAAGTATCTATAAGCAAAGGGAATCGTCCATGTCAAATTTCAACACGTAGGCTATACAGTAATTGTGAGCTTCTGTGGGGCGGAGCCCTAAAGGAGATGTTTAAAACAATTATTTATTTATTTTTTAGAACCTAAGAAAAAAGAGATCACTCCAAATTTCCTAATTTGTATTTAAAATTGGCCATGCGGATCACGTTATGAAATTTTGAAAGCCTGTGGGGCGGAGCCCTGAAGGAATTTTGTTAAATCATTTCTTCGTGAGCACCTAAGAGGCAAGATGAACCTGTGTTTAAAGTTTCAACTAAATACGTTCTGTAGTTCCTGAGATTTCATGAGTCAGTCAGTAATCACTCAGCGTCAGGTTTAACTTTTTCGCTAAGCTCACTCGCCGCAACTATCCTCTAGTCTTTTATTACCAATTTTTAATACCCCCTACTACCCCCAATAATTTAAATGAGAACAGCTGTTTACAAAATTAATATTCCTTAATGTAATCATATGTTCCAATACAAAAATGTTGCTTCCATAAGAATAACATGGTAACTTTGAAGACGTGTGGGGCGGAGCCCTGTAGAAACTTTGCAAAATCGTTTCTTAGTGAGCACCTAGGAGGCAAGACGAACCTATTTTCAAAGTTTCAAGTAAATCCGTCTGGTAGTTCCTGAGATTTCGTGATGAGTCAGTGAGTGGGATTTCGCTTATATATATTATATAGATTTTGCGATAATGTTTAGGAGTCTTTATACAGATTAAATGTGTTCTTATGGTCTGGGAGAACTAAATTCAATATTTTAACTGGCACCTGAATATTTAGAAAATAGCAAGTAATGCCGAATATCAGAAGAAATGTTGTTTAATAAGAAGCTACTTTGATGATTTTGATACTTTTATTTGAAACAGCGACGCACTCAGTGGGTATTTTAAGGTGAGTATGACTGAAGAGTGAGTGGTATGAAGGTAAGTTCTACGTATAAAACTTACATTTTGAGCAATCTCAACTCTGGCAAGGAAAGAATGTAACATTTTCAATATCACTATAGTTTGTTTCAGATGGGAAAGTTGTATTTGTTAGGGGAAAAGGGAATCGCTTCATTCGAAAATAAACTGACTTGTTCAAACATTAACTTACTACATTAAAAGTAAAAAAAAACGTTAAATATTGTACTAATGTATTTTAAAACAAATATTTTCTTCCTAAAAGAACCACGTTCGTATTTTTAATAAATGTAATTTAAAATAAAACTTATATATCATTATAAGTTTTTATAAAAAAAAGCTTAACATTATTGCAATGTCGAGTGGTAAAATACGTTTAAATATTTCAACCAAAATGTTGCTTGATGTGTAAAAATATAGGACAAAAAACCAATTTTGTTTGGCTTATCATGACATTGCTTACTATTCATGCACCACACGTTTAGTTTCCTGTATTCTTTAAAAAAAAAAAAAAAAAAAAAAAAAAAAAAAAAAAAAAAAAAAAAAAAAAAAAAAAAAAAAAAAACGGTGAGTCGGTGGCGTAGTGGTTAGCGCGCCGGACTTCGGGACCATGGCAGCGATGTCGTGGGTTCGAATCCGCGTTCTGCCAGGGACTTTTATCAGTACCTTTCACCTTGTACTGTAGCGGCTCACCCCCTTACTTTGTCTAATACGATCCACGCACAGATCAATAGTCTATGTGGACGGGGCAAAAAGAGGTCCGCCAACCTCTTAAAAAAAAAAAAAACAAAAATGTTATTCACACCTCGGTGCCGTTTCATAATTTAAGCCAAAATACGTGACATAAAGTTGTATATCACATTGTCTTGGCACCAAGAGCCCCATCACCAACCAAGCTTTTGTCATGTTAACAGCTTCACAGTTCTCACTTAATTCCAGCAACACATGCCTCTCAGTGTAACTCATGACGCTGTTGAGGAGTTGAGCTTTTACGTCTCATTTGACATGGTTTCCCTTTTCACTTATCATATTATTGTAACAAACAACAGAGGATTTATCTCTCCCAAATTGTCATTCATCGTCGGTGAAGACGAATTTATCGTAATTTACACCATTATCGAATTGTTGTACTAATTAGTCACTTATGGAATCATGGTGATGTCTTCTAGTTCTAGACTTATATTTCTATATTTGTATATTTAAATATTCAATAAATCAATCCCAAAAATCATTGAAATGCTCTAAAGGTGTCCAAATCAAGAAACTTGCTTTATGTCTGATGGTTGAAGTAGCTAACCATTTTTTAAGGATAGTTCATCCACACTATACATGAACTTATTTAAAACATAAGTTTACATTGTATTGATAAAAAGTAGGTCTTGAGGTGAGCTAGGCTATACATCAGAAGCCTTTCTGAGTTTCAAACAACCATTCAGTATTTTTTCCTATACTAAGCAATACAATACAATGTAAACCATGTTTCACATAGAATCCACTTATGACAGGTTTTACCAGTAATGCTTCAACAATAAATTTTTCCATGATAAATGTTTTTCTTTTTTATTTGGGATTCCAAGACTAGGCCTACTAACAATAACTAAGATAAAACCCTAGGAAGTTATTTGTCGTCCTTTTACATCGTTCGAGACATTTTGAAATCGTCTTTTCTCGTGGATAAAGAGGATCGAACGACGTCTTTAATGTTTCTAAGACCTTTTAGTTGATTACGGAAAGACAAACGGTCCATCGGCCTGACGTGTGAGTCACCCCTCCCCCCCCCCTCGAACCATTGAGGGGGGGGGCGATCTACAACTGTTACTGAAATAGCTAACGATAATTTCGGTTATAAATCACTACAATCGAAAAATCAGTGCTAACTTTTTAACTAGGTACATTACTTAATATTTTTACAGTATGATGAAAACCTATTCATCACTCCGTCCAAAAGTGTTTTGTTGTGCTTAATCGTATTTACAAGCTCGGCTTCGCCCCACTCGTGAAACGCAATTACGCACAGAAGAAAGTCACTTTGCATAACAGTGATAAAAACTACCATAGAAAAAGTTCCCTTGTTGAAATTCGTATTCTATTTAACAATGTGCACTTTAAACTTTTGATTAAAAGTTATTTTCAAATAAGAAAATATATCTGAAAATATAAATAAAAAGACTGTAATCCCAATGTACTGTATTTAAGTTCTCTATCTTAAAAAAACTAAATATTTTTAAATGATGAAATAGATAAAATTAAAAAGTAAATTATTCACTTAGCAAAATCAACACAGTGCAACGAAATACACTTGACTAACCACAATGAGTAATTTCCTACCATACCAGAAAGAAAAGAAAAGAAGAAAGAAAGAAGTACAAAAGAAAAAAACACAACAGATTGAAATTGACTTAACTACGCCTATTTCGTCACAGTTATGTGTAATCTTAAGGAACTAAGTCATGTTGAGAGTGAATTGTAAATATATAGGAACTGTTGCTGTTGCCGAGTATAGCTCTAGCTGTTGTCAATAGGTTGGGGTTGGGGTGAAGTGGAACGCGGAAGGGTCAAACCCCATCCATCAGACGCTGTCACCTCCCTCACTTCCGCCCCCTTTGATAAGCCACAATGTAATTGCATTTATAATTTTGTTTCCAAACTTTAGGAATAGAATTACTAAATTCAATATACACATTAGTCTCATTTGGTATTGATGTATTTTTTAGCCTATATATCTAATATCAAAATGTAGTCCAAGTATTACGTTATTTGTTCCAAGTAGTTTAGTTTCATATTTTACATTTTTATTTTTAAATACATCTTTTAAGACAGAATTTAAAATGCTAACTATTTATATTTTATCTTTTCAGTTTCCAATATTTGTTCAAAATGTTTCGTTGTGTGTGATTTTTTTATTCTTTAAGCTAAATTGCATTTTAATAGGATAAAAATCGGTTGAAAATTTGCTGAGCACGCAGGTCTGCAACAAAATATTATTGCCCAGACATCTCAATCCAGGGGGCAATAAAAAACAAAATACTATTTTATTTGTTGATTGACGTCTGATAAACTAATAAAATCTCTGGTCATTTTCCTGTCTAATACAGTAGTAAGGTTAATAACAATTTTTAAGGTACTTGACAGTGAAATGGCTAATC
The DNA here is from genome assembly GCA_030545055.2 of Neoaliturus tenellus. Taxonomy (NCBI): domain Eukaryota; kingdom Metazoa; phylum Arthropoda; class Insecta; order Hemiptera; family Cicadellidae; genus Neoaliturus; species Neoaliturus tenellus. The sequence continues at coordinate 279,272,450 of CM061531.1, read as the reverse complement.
AAAACAATCGAATACAAAACATGAAAGTAGGACAATTAAAATATTGCAAAAATCTTTGTAATAATTTTTTTGTAATGGTTCATTCATTTTTGAAAATATTAAAAACATATTTTAAGGGTTCTAAACACTGTTTAGCAGTTATCGTAGTAGGTAATACAGTAGTAAAATGTTGCAAAATTTTGGAGTCTTAAAAGTTTGATAATACTTTCAGTCTTAGAGATATTTGGCTTTAAAAGTTATAAAGAGCAACCATTTGGAACCGTTAAAAATTCTAAATGTCAAAATTAGTTTACAGTTTTATCTTGTTTAAGTAATGGTCCAAGTAAATCCAGTAATTAATGGTTGTGGCAATTTTGAATTCCATACTTCAAATATACCATGGAATTGCTTAAAACTAATTTTGTTGAATAAGACAGATATCAGTTCAAGATAAAAAAAGTTGAATTGGTTTTTTTAATTATTTTTTTGTTTGTTTTTTTACTTGCCGAATAAATTGGTAGTGTTTTCAATGTTGAAGTTGGACACACTAATTTAATTTTTTCCTTACTGGAGAAAATGTAAGACCCCACCAAGATAAATGTCTTTGTATCCGATTGCTGGAACAGTAATATTATGCTCGTATTAGGCACTAGGATTCAACAAAGAGCTCAGTTACAAAGAGGAAAGTAACGTGCGGATATTACACGTGTCAAACGGCCTGGGAATGTCCGACATTTGGCGGGAATCGTTCACTGGAAACCGCCGCTGAAGCGTATCTGAGATGGCGGGGCAGTCAGCTTGAGTCACACTTTTGTGTCGAAAATTTTCGTTATTAGAATTCAAAAGATTCTACATAGCTATGGAAATTCCACACAAGTATTGATTTATTTTTCTTCTGTGGAATTCACTTAAAATCTCTAGTTTGTGTTCATTTTATTTCGTTACCAGTGGTGTTATTCTGTTGGCAAATTTCCCTATATAGAGGATTACAACTAGATTTGTGTGTATTTCCATGGTACTGATAAATTTTTGAAGGGTACCTCCGATTTTGATTAAATTTGGCATAGAGGTGTAAGACCGGGCCTATTTTCATGAGTTCGCGAACTAGCATGATCCACTTATAAGAACGGGGTTTCATGGAGTTTCAAAGCGGTGAAAAGTGGGTTTATGGAAATTTTGACCTCAATTATTTAATTCAACATTTTTAATCAACACCATTGAAAAGATATTAAAAACCAAACAAATAAGTATTTTCAATTTTTAATTTGGCTTAACAAAGAACTGATAAAATCCAAAAATATGTTACCCTTGTTAATCTTATGGAAAATAAGCAAAACTGGTATGTATCTCGCTTATTTATTGATATAACTGACTTGGTAAAATTGTTTATCCACAGTATATTCATTCCGTAGGATTTAACTGATGTTTTCTTACAACACCCATATGTCAGCAAACATACATCCTCACCCCCATAGGGTTTTTAAAAGCCGAATATTTATACAATTTGATTTGATCTTACCTAAGCATTATAGTTCATAACAAAAATTTTTTAATTTTTTTTTTTTTTTTTTTTTTTTTTTTTGTTGCCTCATCCCAAGGCACTCCCAGGGGACTTATTCCTATGGTGTTTATGGGGAAAATACGAAATATTAAATTTCTTCGGAAATTCGCTGAGTATGCAGATCTGTTGCGACGGTGAGTTATGTAATTATTATGTAAGTTATGGTTTAATCACCACACAAAAAACTCATTTCAAATAGGTCAATTTATTTCTTTTCCCAATAAATGACCTTTACCTAATCAACTCCCATATTGAAGATACTATATCTCAATATCCTAGATTACTCCATCCTAAATATCGTAAATAACTCCGCTATGAAATACACGCAGCGGTGGCTTTCCCATCTTGATGTAGTGATGCAATCAAACAAATTGAGTTATAGTTTATCTAGATTTGGAGTCTATTAGGTTGTATTCTTGTTTGGATCCAATTGATTTATTGGGCTTTGAAGATGCCGGCTGCTCCCCTGGTTTCTTCGTTGCATCTCTACGTTCTTTTTTCCGAAAGACATTTTCTAAATTTTAGAATTTTAGAATTAAATTTAAGAATTAATTATTAGATATAAATAATTAAATATTGTTTTTGCTATAATTTTAATTTCTATCGAATATTGAGTAAGCAAGGCTTTATGCACTCGACATTGAATATCATTTTGTATTCAACTACCTTCATGTTTCTTAAACTCGTATTTCTAATATCAACTTATGAACTATTAAATTGAAAAGATAAAGGACTTTGATTTTTAAACTACTGTATGTATAAGCATGCAGTAGTTATGCAGCAAAAATTGGATTTAATCTAGGAAAAATATCATTGAATCCATCATTTATTTTTTATCTTTAAAATCTTGGTATCATTGTAGATAATATTTGCCAACTTTTTGTATTTTGCTGAAATTTTGAAACATATACCGCTATGAAAGTATTTGATTTTAAGATAAAAATGGCCTTCATTTGAAAAATATAAACCCGAAAAATATTATTTTTAATACACAATTAATGTTACAAAGGTCCATGACAAAATTGAACTTAAAACAAGACTTGTTATAAGAAAAAATATTGTGTGGAAAAAATAGATTATATTTGCTTAACAAAGCAGAAATCGATAAAATTAGTACAGAAATCTTTCGATTCATATTTATGTGTAGAATACAAAATGCATATTCAGTCCTGGATTTTGTTTAAAACCCGGAATAGTTAGGCCTACAAGAAATCAGAAGTCATGATGTGTTCACAATATTCCAAAACACGCTTGAAGCAGGCAATAACACAGTTGCGTGTCGTTGGTTGTTACACGCAAAATTATCATTATTCAATTTAATATATATTACTCCCAATTGTTTATTGATAACATGCGTAATGTCTTCATTCCTAAGGTTATGTAATTTTAAATTGACCATTTAGTTATTAACAAATATACTTATTGCTCGAAATCGAGCAGTTTAATTTATTAGACTATTGGGTAAAATGTTACTCTTTGTCCCATTTCAATTACTCCCGTCCAATCCAATATTGTGGTTATCAGTAAGCCTATACAAAACTACACTTATTAACAGATTTAAATTAACAGATGTTTTAAATGTTCAAATCAATCCCAATGTAGTTCTAATGGGAAAATTTCTAAATTCAATTATGGGTAGCATCTTTATTTTAAGTCTTGCCAAGCTCTATCCAACAACACCAAAAACTTGAAAATTGGTTGAAAATCTTTAGAGGAGTTCTATTAACAAAAAAAAGCCTTTGCATATTAAATAAGAATAGATTTTATTTTCTATACAAGACGGTTTAAAATTTAGACATTAAAATACCCACACTCATCTAAAAATGATGCAAAATTTTGTTTTAATCCCTATAAACGTGTAACGAACTATTCCGTTGATTTAGTACAACCAATTTAGGCCTACTGGTTTTACACTGCTTACAAAACTAGTACACTGTTTGAAGGCGTAAAATAAATTAGCCATTATAAAGATTGAAATTCTTTATGTTTGTGACTGGCATTCAATTTCTCGGTTACCGACCTTGATATAATCAGTGACTTCTCGATATATTCAGTGATATCACAAGGATCATCGTTTAAAAAACGATTCATTACTGAGTAGACCAATGTTCAACTGCGGCGGCAAAGGTCAAAGAGAAGCTCCGCTGTAAATTAACTCACCCTGTAATTAGCTTACTTCTGAAGCTGCCTCCAGATTTATTGGCTCACAAATGTTACTCTTCTTTCTTAATTTTACTCTTTTATGATACTGTACAAACTTAATAATTAGGGGAGGTAGAACTAAGGAAGTAACAGACACCGAGTATCATATGAATTTTAAAAACAAAAATAATAAAATATATCGTTGAAAGCCGTTAAATGTATGTAAAATATTTAATGTTCAATATTTTATGTTAACGTTTCGTACTGAAAAAGTTATAATTTTTTTTAATTTGAAAATAACCAAGACATTATTTCAAATGAATAGTAATTTTTTTGTATATGTAATTCACGAAGGACTTCAATTCAGCTTAATGAAGTATTTTGGCATGATTCATTTACTTAAAAAGTTTTATAGTTAACTGGATGAAAATATCAAGCAAATAACTATAAAATATGACCAATTAAATCAATAAAATAACGAACTACGTAATCGATGGTTGTGTTATACATATGTCCCTATAATAATAAGATTGTCAGAAACATGTAATTTAAGATAGGCATCTATACTTATTTGATACGCTAAGGGGTTTTTTTTTGTGTAGAGAACTCCTTTCTCAACCGGTTTTCAAGTTTTTTGTGTTGTTAAATGGGGCTTGGTCTGTAGTTGTTTCCGCTAGAAATTGATGAGAATCGGACTTAAAATAAGGGCACGATCCACAAATTCAATTTGAAATTTTCCCATTAGAATAACATTGAGATTGGTTTGAGAATTTTAAACATCTGTTAACGTGCATCTGTAGTTTTTTGATCACTGATATTCACGATATTGGATTGGTCGGATGCGCATGTTATTGATTTGGAACTACATGTAACTTTTGTATTGTGTCAAAATAAATTGCTCGATGTCGAACAACACTTGCACTAGTTGTAGTTATTGTTCATAAATCTAAGAAAGTAGGACAACTATATATTTACATCAATTCACATAAATTATCCTGGCTAAACTGTTTTAACAAACAACGTAAAAAAATGTACACATACCATGCCCAGAGGAGAAAAATAGTAATGAAGTTTATGCGCTTTCAGTATTAAAATTACTTAAATTCTAGAATATTCCCTTGACACCACACACACCTTAGAAAGAATGATCTGACAAGTATAATGTTTATGAGACATGAAACATAAAGAATACAAATAATAAATAATAATAATTTTATTTCATCCCTACAAATAACTGAATGTTAAATCTTGTCATAATAATACGTATTAGATGACATTGCAAATACCAATAAAACGTATTGGACGGATGTACAAAGGATTATTGGTGGTGTCAACATGTGTCGGCGGTGTGGGTCACAGCGCGGTGGAGGCCGCAGCGTCCACTCATTATAGAGATAATTGAGCCCGTGGTCAACCGTCCACACAGCCTAGATCCACGGCATCCATCACACAATGCCATATACAGGAAATATTTGGTCTGTTAGCTATAAAAATGTAATAAATAAATTAACTTTCAGACTTAAGCATGACTTTGTTTGCATAAATCAAAGAAACATTGATGTCTTAATTTTTACTCTTGTACTGTACCTTTTGTCCCTGTACCTCTTGTACTGTTCATTTCACTGTTATGAAATTTTCTTCATATATATATTTTTTTATAATGTTGATAATACTAATAACTTACAAATGTATTTGTTCTTAAAACTGTCTTGTACTAAAATTGTTCCGTTGTGTTTATATGCTTGGCGGAAATCAGGTAAGCCTAACGGCGTAATTCACTTATTAAAAAAAAAAAAAACACATTATTGTAAATCGTTTTTAAGTACATGAATAAAGGATAAAGAAAAACTTATCCTTAAAACTTCAAGATTGTGATAACTTCATTGAGCTCAGTATGTTGTAAAAACATATTAAGTACATCAGTAAATAAAAATATCAAATTTTGAATAATATAATTTTCGACATAAGAGCGTAGTATTTTTTGTCGCTATCTATTAAAGATATATATATTGGCAACAATATTTAGCCAATTTGTTAAAAAATAATCCCGTTAAATTAAATTGAAACTAAAATAATGTCTGCCAATACCTGAAGGTAAGACATATATTTATGGATTAATCACGTTAAACGTTAATTTTTAAACGTTTTAACAAGTAAAAAATTTCTGATATTCTCAACGAATTTTCTTGCACACAAAATTGTTAGTTGGATGAACGGATCGAAGAGGAGTGAATCCTCATACATGACTGTTAACAACCTCACTGTAGTGACAAACCCCTATTTTTTGGCTCACGATTACGTTCGCAAAAAGCCTCAGATCGACTTCAAACTTTCACAGTACATTTTAGGCGTAATTTTTAAGGTTCAGTTCGTTTCTGGAGTTATTCTGTTCAGTAATAAAGTAATGAGACGTAATTTTCTTTCCCATAAGAAATGCATTGTGGGCTGTAAATAACGGTGTTTGCGTTACCCAGGTTACGTTACCCGGTGCTATTTTTGTTTGTTCTCTGACATGGAGGAAGCATGTATTATGGAAACTATTTTCTGCCTAGATACTACAATAAATACGGCACGGTAATAAATTTTTTTGTTATTTATGAAATATTTTAAAGTGTTTTATTGAATATTAGAAAGTTAAATTTTGGTTTTATAAAAATAATAACAATAAAGAAAGGGTTTTCTTTAAATAATAAAAGTTTTAACAATTAAAAAGACAAAACGCTAAAAATCTGATTTTCAGATGTGTGATCTAGATGGCGAAGGTGGCACTGGCACGGCACGAAAAAATTATGTTTACTGTCACTGTCGCAGTGTCACAGTCCTATGTTAGAGGTTAGGTTATTTCGCAACATTTACATAAGTATCCAAAAATGAGAATTGGTTTTGAAATGTGTTTAAAGCGTTTATTATTTTACTTTGTACAGTAAGTGAATTGTTATTTCTATTCCTATTGGATGGCACCGTACGTTCAAAGTTTGAGAGTTAGGTCCTAATGCAAATTTTCAACCATGGCTAGATGTTTAAGACCAAGATTATTTCTAAGATTATAATACCATTAGCAAAATTATCCTCCAGTTTTTAAACAAGTGTATTATTTCCAAATACAAAGTAGTACCAATCAGTATTAAAACAACAGAAATAGGAATAAGTTAACTAAGACCTACTACTTTAAAAATTCCTGTGAGTAGGCTAGGGCCTATGACTTAATAGACTGGCTAGGCTTTTATGTTGTTATTTTGGGCATCAACGTATAATTTATTGGCAGATTAGTGTTTAATCACAATTTAAGGGCCCATGTTATCCTAACAACCATATAGGCATAGGCCTACAGTTATTAGGCTACACGTATTATATTATTCCAACAAAAAACGTATGTCTAAGAGACATCTTAGGCCTACATTTCAGGGTTACTAAATATGCACCGTATACGTCATGCTGGGTACTTCAAACTCAAAACTATTTGAAAATACTTGACCCCAACACATTTTTCATGCAAGGTGTTAAAATTGAGTTAAGCCTACCATAGGCCTACGGGTATAATTGAAAAATAACCAAACTAGCCTACACATGAGCCTGATTTATAGTAATAGTAGACCCCCTCTTAAACTCTGGCCACTTTGGAACTAGACTATAACTGGATAACGATACCAACTTGACACCACTGGCCGGATTAACTGGCGGTTTATTAAACGTGTTCAACATAGACCTGTATTATGTGTTCCAATAATGAATTATTATTGTGTATCAAACAATGAAAGGTCTCATACTTGCCCAATCAATACTTTGTACCGGTATGGACTTTGTAACAATGATTATTTGCTTGCTCAGACGTGATAGCGCCGAAATGACGATCGGATAATGATTAAGTAGTCAGTCGCCAGTGATGAAACTGAAATTTAATAGACAATATTACTGATGATGTTCTGTCAACGAAGGTACGTTAAACACCCTCACGTAACACCAACATAGGCCTAATCAAATTTTTTCAATTTTTTAAAAATTTTTACGGTGCATTCTATGTATAAATAGGACTGTAATAGTGACAGAATCCATCTAGGGACTTATAATCCGTTTTTTGATCGGGCCTAAATTCACCAAAAAAAGATAACGATAAAAAATATATCACTAACACGATGTTTTAGAAGACATCATGTAACGAATAGTCCGGAAACCAGCAATTGATTTTATATCTCTTAGTCATATAACATTGTTGAAGTTGACTCTTGTCTATTTTGGCTGTGGGAAACTCGACGCTTGTGGATAAACTTTTCATTTCCGAAAGACTGTGACTTACTATGTCAAGTATTACGGGATTGAACTTGTATTTTGGCATTGAGTAAATTTGGCTTTGTTATTTCATAATGTAATAGTGTTCAAGAGATAGGGAAGGACAAAATTCTTGCTAAAGGTCCCAGACCTGTCTCAAGACAACTATCAATTGTTGAAATAGCTAGGTGTGCATTCAGTTTATTGGTTCGACTGCATATTGCGTCTAAACGATATTTATCATAATCGTTCAAAACTTATGAGGATTTGAATCAAATCGAGCTATCGATTGTTGAAAGTTTTTGATATATCGTATCAGTTGCCAGTTAGTGGTGCCTCTAGTAGACAATCTTGTCATTTAGCGTTTGCACATTTGAACATTGCTTGATCACTCTATACATTATGAAATAACAAAGCAATATTTACTACTTCAAGGTATTCGTTAGCACAAAAAATTACTCATTTGCAACTCCTAATTTATAATTTTTGGAGGCATTAAGAGTCAATTTTTACAAGCATTGGTTAAAAAGAAAGATTTTTATCTGTTGTTTTTGTTTGATAATCAAACAGAGTTATAAACAGAGGTTGGGCCAATTTTGTACATTTACTGATGGTTTTTTGTTCAAGGCCTATGTGTACTGTAGCTATGATTTTTAATTATGATTGCTATGTTTTATATTACTGTTTTTAAATTAAACAGAGAATGAGTCGAGGGGCGAAAGGCATTTTAATGTAGTAGGCCTATTCCTTGAAGACTAGGCCTATTTGAACAAAGATTTAATATTAACTTGAAGTAATTAAATGTATATAGGCTACAAGTCAATACATTGTATCAGCTTATTACACAATTTTATTTTGCTTTTTGGCTAAAAATAATTAATGGTTATTTTTGGAATCTATTTTTATTAAAGGTAGGTAATTTTCTTTGCTTTTTATTTTATTATTTTTTGTTTATTTTTTTATGGAGAGGCAGGAAAATTTTAATTATGCATAAAGGTTGCCAGCCTGTAGTGTGGGACTCCCTTAAAAAACGGGTTTACATTACACATCACACCTCTCCATGCATCCTTTCCATCCGTGGTTGGACCTGCCAATGAGTCGCGCAGTCCATCGAGCTTGGGTGTCGTACTCCCAGCTGTGTTGCCATTGCTGGAAGGTTCGGGCGCGCTCTTCGGATCTTGCTGCATCCTTGCCAATCTCGCCTTTTCTCTGGTAAATCACCCTCCTCTCCTCTGCCAAGAGCTTGACAGGGGTGATTCCGGCAACCACCTGGATGGCAGGCTTGGATACTGTCCGATAGGTGGAACACACCCGGAGCGCAGCTTGACGCTGAACCCGGGCGGGTCCCAACCAATTCTTTACTTTTTTAGTGAGAGGAGAAATATATTAATGCTTTTATGCACACAGTTGGCCGGCCTGTAGTGTAGGACTCTTAAAACAAAATCAAGCAGACTACCCACTTAAAAAACTCCTCTTTCACTTTTTGGGCACTGGCCTGGGATAAGCACATTACATCAGATCTTAGGCTAATTTGACTTTTGCCTTTTAGTGCTTACTCTGAATCCAGTCATTCAAATTCTCCAAAGATCTAGACAGCAATCCTGTAAAATCTTTCTTCTTGGATCGGAGGACTTTGTGGGCGAAATGCGACAAGCAATCCCAGTTGTTCGCACCCTCCAACATGACGAAGTTCACTGACAGCACTCCAAGATGTTGCATTGAACCCAGGCCTAGCAGTTCCCAGAGTGGACAACGGAAGATTGTGTACTCCGTGTCGTAGATAACACCCGGGCAATAAATGAAATCAAGTGAACCGGTCTTACCCACAGTATCTAGAATGTGGGTCTTACCCATCCTCTGCAGGTAGGATTGAAATATTTATGCCAGTTGCTCCACTTTAAATACGGTATGTGGTTTATTTTTCATTGTAGCCAGTAACAGAATAACTGAACGATATTATAAAAAATAATCTATCACTTATTAAATAATACTTCATATTTGTTGATTATGACTAGGTATTTAGTTTTAAAAAATGAATCAAAGTAAAACAAGGATAAAACAACTAAGAATTTAGTATAAATGGTTATGAAATTTTAAAACAAAAGAATTAGCAACAATGATGAAATTAGCTGTTAACTAAAGAGGTCAAATCTCCCTGTAACAGTTTAAACAAACTCATGGCAGAGTGCAGCGCCCTTAGTCCTACACCAAAACATCCTGAAAGCGAGTGAGCAAAGCGAACGAGCTCATGTCCAAAAAACGCAAAGCGAAAGAAAAAAGCGTCATGAGGTGTGCATTTTAACGTACAGTCTGTGACTGATATTACTATGACTAGCCTACAAAGAATTGTTTAAGTTTACCAAGCAAATGCTCACCCTTCAGGTCTTAATTTTTATCTCCGTAACCAATTGTTATATTAAGTTTATATTTGGCATGAACCTTTTATCACACACCATTTCTCATTTTCAGGAAAATAATGATTTTTCCTGATGAGTTTTTTTTCTGAATGGGGGCCGTTTGTAAGGATCTGACACAAAAATAAAAACCGAGTTATTGCGATTTTTCTATTGAAATAACTTTAACTTGCATTTATGATAACAAAATACCCCCGTCGCAGCAGACCTGCGTACTCAGCGAATTTCCAATGGAATTTCTGATTATTTACTTTCCCCATAAAAACACCATATAGGATCGAGTATGTAGGTTTTCTGCCATTGGGTGTTGTTAGAAAATCTAAGTTAATCAATAATTGGTGAATGTAAACACAAAATTGTATCAAACTCTGGCAATTTTTTATTTTCCCCATAAACCCCATGGGGGTGAGTATGTAGGTTTGCCGCCATATGGGTTTTGTAAGCAAGTATAAGTTAAACCTTATATAGATAATGTATATACCAAATTTGATTAAGTTATGTCAATAAATAAGCAATATATAGGGTTTTCTTGATTTCCCATAAGAATAACATGGAAAACACATATTTGGATTTGCCCCGTAACCAGTTATGCTATGATAAAAATTCAAAATGCCAAATTGTTTGTTTTTTTAAGCTCTTTAAAATAGTTTCAGGTAAAATTGATGAATTTTAAAAATTAAGGTCCAAAAATGCCAAAAACCCATTTTTGACCCCTTTGAAACCCCATAAAACCCCGTTCCCATAACCCGACAATGCTGGTTCGCGAACTCATGAAAATAGACCTGGTCTTACACCTCCATACCAAATTTCATCAAAATCGGAGGTCTCCTTCAAAAGTTATCAGTACCACGGACACATAGATATATAGATATATAGATAGATATATAGATCTTCGTAATATCCTCCTTTTCTGATAAGAATAAAAACTCAGTTTAAACACAAAAACTCAATCTATTTTATCTGAAAATATACACACACAAAACAGAACATATTACCAAGTAAACAAAAACAATAAATCATATGATTTGGTTTAAATCTGACATGCTTATTTACAGACTAAATAAAAAATAATTTCAACATATAGATATATATATGAAAATGAACAAATGGTGTTTTTGGCTTCTGGGGACCTCAAAATGAAAAAGTAAAGTCGTCCCGGGCTTAGGTCTTACCATGGCTACTACCGTAATAGCGTATTCCCTATAGGGAAATTCGCTAAAATCAATGTTTTTCTGCAGAAAAATAGCAATATAAAGTTACTTGTTGTCAGATCCTTACTTGGTATTTATTGTTTAGTTAATTCATTTTGTCAAGTGTTTTGTAACTCTAAAAAATGCAGGTTTTTAGATATAATTGGGTTTACAAATTTTACTTGGCCACCATTTAAAAAATACTAAATAGTGAAAAATTTTTCTTAAAAATAAAAATTTTTGTATTCATTGTCCATTATAAATATGAACTTCATACAACAATCCATTACAACTATAAGGCCGGTTCCTACGTGGGCGACAGATGCGACGCGACGAGAGCGACAAAATTTCAAACAAATGTATAAGCATTGGAGCGTTCTTAGTGGGCAACAGGAGCGACAACAATTTACAATGTATAACATTATGGCAATGCAAGCTTGTCGCTGGTGTCGCTTCTGTCGCTCTCGTCGCGTCGCATCTGTCGCCCACGTAGAACCGGCCTAAAAATTAAGTGTTAAAAAAAAAGCGGCTGGTGGCTTAACAAAGCATTTTAGGACATATGTTTACATGAACATTTTATTTTTATTTTGGAATAACATGGTAAAGTTAGCAAATACTTGATACTTGTCTCCTTCAACTCTGACAGACATTGTCGGATAGATTGCGTCATACAAAATTATTAAAACTAATATTTACATACTTAAACTACATACGAAAAAAACCATTTCACATTAAAAGGACACCCGAAACACTTTGGCTGTGGCGAGGATTTTTCTATTTTCCTCTCGTATTTAGTGATAACATTCTCATCCTTGAGCTCCTCTAGAGGGTATAGATGTCGGTCAACCAGATAGTCATGCACTGTCTTAAAGTTTGCGCTGTAGAGCTTCATAGAAATTTGTTAAAATTGAAGAGTGTTTCAAACCTAATTATTGGGAAAATCAAAAATAAAATAACTTATTGGACTCACAACTTAAACAATTTTATACATAATATAATAATGTATTACTTGATAATACCAATAAAGATATTATTATTATTATTGCGGAGTAAGGGTAGCTTTTTAGCGAGTGGCTCAACCTACACCGTGGCATATCCGTTAGTGGGCCTTCCGGGTTCCGTAACTGTTGATTCTCCCACTTTTCAATTAGATGTAGGATGTAAGTTCTCCTTAAGGATTAACAGGCTGCTATGTGTATGATATATACAGGGTGAGTTTTTAATCCCCCCCCCCCCAATTTGTTCTGCATTTCTTAAGATATTGACTCCCAACCACCACCAAACATCATTGATTTTGTATACTTTTTTATGCGGTTCACTTTCTAGCGAATTTCCCTATAGGGTATACGCTATTACGGTAGTAGCCATGGTAAGACGTAAGCCCGGGACCACTTAACTTTTTCATTTTGAGGTCCCCAGAAGCCAAAAACATTGTTCGTTTATTTTCTTATATATGTATATATATATATATATATATATATATATATATATATATATATATATATATTTATATTTTACTTCATTTTCACCAATGAGGGCTACTTTCAATATTACTATAAAAATAATTAACCTTATTACTCTTAAATTCATTTTATTCGGCACTAACACGTGTTTCTGACAATTTATGCCATGATCACAGTCTTTAGTACATAACCTTATAAAAACATTTTCAATATAAATAAATAAATTAAACATATGATATTTTATCAATTTCTTCCCTTGTGGCTCACTTTCTAAATGATAAAATTTTGTCAAAAATTTACAAAACATAACTTAACTAACTTTGACAGACATAACTTAATCAAATTTGGTATGTACATTATATAGATAGGATTTAACTTATACTTGCTTACAAAACCCTTATGGCGGCAAACCTACATACTCACCCCCATGGGGTTTATGGAAAAAATAAAAATTGTCAGAGCTTGATACAATTTTGTGTTTACATTCACCAATTATTGATTAACTTACATTTTTTAACAACACCCTATGGCATCAAACCTACATACTCGATCCTATGGTGTTTTTATGGGGAAAGTAAATAATCTGAAATTCCATTGGAAATTCGCTGAGTACGCATGTCGGGTGCGGGGGGGCTGGCTGCCATCTTGAATCCACCATACTGGAATGAACTTAATTTTTTTAATGTAAAGGTAGGGTTGGTATTCATCATTTCAAAGTGATTTTTTTGCGTAGAAAAAGACTCTGCAATCCATTTTTGATTAACTATGTTTGTTCTTGACATGTTTTTATTGAAACTAAATTTCAAAATAAAAAAAATAAAAAATCTCTGCTTTTATCCAATTTTTTTCGAATATTGACCAAATATCCCATGGTAAAAAGTACTTCATTTTGGTGGGACTTAAATTTTTGGTCGCCATTATGAATCCACCATTTTTAAATGAAATTAAATTTTTTAAATTTAAAGGTAGGGTCGTGACCCATCATTTTAAAGTATTTTTTTTCGTTGAGTACCTACGATAAAGCAATCCGTTTTTTAATTATCTGTTTTCCTTCTCAAAATATTAATGTTTTTTTTTTTTACAAATACAACTTTTTTTTACAAAATTGCTTATATTTTGAGAACAAAAACCGATCATGGAAAACAGATTGCGTTATCGCACTCAACTCAAAAAAAGACAAAAATAATGGGTCACAACCCTACCTTTACATTTAAAAATTTAATTTCATTCTAAGATGGTGGCCAAAGATCCCATCAAAGTCCCATCAAATTGAAGTAATTTTTTACTATGGGATATATCTGGTGATAAAAAGTCACTACTGTATTTTTTTGAAAAAAAATTGGATAAAACCAGAGATTTTTGAATTTTTTATTTTGAAATTTAGTTTTAAAAAACCTGTAATATTTCAAGGACAAAAACAGATTGCGGTGTCTTTTTCTACGAAAAAAATCACTTTGAAATGATGGGTCACAACCCTACCTTTACATAAAAAAATAAGTTCATTCAAGTATGGCGGATTCGAGATGGCGGCCAAAAAAGTGAACCACATAAAAACAAGTATAAAGTAATCAATGATGTTTGGTGGTGGTCGGGAGTCAATATCTTAAGAAATGCAGAACAAATTAGAAGGGTGGGGGGGGGGACATTAAAAACTCACCTTGTATATTATGTTAGTTGTCTTAATAGCTAAACAATATAATTGTTTGTACCAAACAAAGGTCAGCTGTCCTATATGTGCAGGTTTTATTTGTATTTTGAAAATTTTAAGTTTATTGGCACAAGAATGTAAAACAAACTTTTACAATGGAGATTTAACATATGGCAGAAATTTAAAGCTTATGACAGTGAGCTTGACCATACTACTGGAGTGGTTTACACGCTGGGTACCAAATGAAAGGGAACAGTCTGTATATTTGCCAATGTTGCTTCTATTTCAGCTATCACCACACTATATTTTTTTAAACTAAAATTAAAATCTATTGTGGCATTATAAAAATGTAAGCTAATTTTGAGTGAGAACTGGACTTCTATTGGTCCAATTTACATGTGGCAGTGTTAAATGAAATGGAATTAACTCTATTTTTACTTAATAGTTTACCTTCATGTAAAATTCTAAATACCCCCATCACATCAGATATGCATACTCAGCAAATTTCCGATGGCTGATATTGTTTCATCAAATAAATATATGGTGCAATAAATGAGTAAGATATTGAAGATATATATTACTTTTCAACTTAAATTAATTCAATCCAGAAACAGTAAAAAATGTGCATAGCTAGAGCAACATGCAAAGAGAATGATGACCACCTGATTATGTTGACATATTATTTATCAATCTATCTTCCTCCCATTATACATACATTTTTATTAAAACTGTCATTGAATTTAGTATATAAATTTGCTGCCATGAAGGCTTTTTACCAAAAATTAGTTCCTCAAAACCTAATGCAGATCTATACCAAATACCGGAAAATGTAAAATAATATGAGCTTTTTTGGGTTTTATTGATTTCCCATAAGAAAAACCTGGTAAATTTGATTTTGAATTTTCTCCCTAAATATCCTCATAGATTAAAATTTTTTTATTAAAAAGCATCTTGTGCTTGGGAAAATTGTTTAGACAGATTTCCGTTTTGGTGAGAACTATTGATGAGTTTGTGCAGTTAAAGAGGAAACAAAACAATATTTGCTTTGTAAAACATTGTTCAATTTAATGAGTTTTAGTATTTTTCATAGTTTTATTTCATTGCAGTTCTATTCAATTAGTTTTCAAATAATTTATCACCCTATTTGATGTATATTATAAGCTTAATGAATAAAGTTATTTCAATTCCATTTAAAAAAATTATGTAAATAATTGACACAAAAAGATATTTTTGTTCCCATCCTCCACTAATCTTTCATAATCCTCAAATTTATTGAAAACTAATAAATTCAATTTTAAATCCTCCCTACTATGAGCAAAGGAAGGAAATGGCGCTGCACGAGGTTAGTGTAAATGTTTCACACTTATGGATGTAGCATGAGATTTAGCATAGGTTTGTTTGACATGGTTAGTTTTCATCAAATATTAGTTACTTGTCACCTAATGGAGGTGTATGCCAAGTGTCCATGAAAAAGTTTAAGCAAAACACAAAGGTTTATTGATGTCCCATGATAATAACATGGAAAACTGGTTTTTTCCATTCCATTACCGGTACCAGTGAAGCTAATTTTATGATTCAAAATATTAATTTGTTTATTTTTAAAAGGCACATTTGGAAGGTAGGCCTGGCCTTTTAAAAATGGGGAATAAAAAATATAAGGGTGGAAAATGCCAAATACCCAATTATTACCCTTTTGGAACTTCTTAACAACCTTTTGGAACCTTATAAAATCCCGTTCCCTTAGTTCAAGTAACCTGGTTATATCAAACCTCATTTTCTGTGATCAAACTTTACCTGAAGAATGCTACCCTACACCTTCATACCATATATGAATTTGGACAAGTGGTGTTTTTGGCTTCTAAGGACCTCAAAACAAAAAAGAAACATATTATGACGAAGAAAGGAATAGATTATTTCCTCTAGGGAAATTCACTAAGTCTCAAAATAGCGGATAGTGGCTTAAAAAATCTGAAACCGAAAAACAATTTTGTAGAATATTTCCACTTATTTTTATATGTAGAATGTGATTAGGCTTAGCCAGTCTCTTTTATTCTAACCAGTCACATTTTTTGATACCCTCATCCCCTATAGCTGAATATTTTACCAGCTGAATAAAGTCCCTTGCATGATTACCATAGGAAATGAAAAAAGATTTAGACTTTATGATGGTAATATTACTGTCAATGTGAGCTTGTTCACTTTGTTCTGTAATTATCTTCAAGATGGCCGGTTTGATATGGCCACTCCATTCAGGATTAACTTTGCTTCACCATCAGTCTCTCAGAAGTTCACACAGAGCGTGGCATTGTATTTTATACTTCTAAAATTATCTCTATCGAATTATGTTTATATAGAAATGTTCATAATATAGAACATAGAACTGACATACAAATTTCAAAGTATTCGCGGGTAGAACTGTTGAATGTAAACATAAATAATCCTATGTCCATATCTTACCTAGGCCTACTTCCTTTTTATTCCTACTAATTGTAATATAGAAATTTAGCACATTTTTATATTTACAGAAAAGATTAAATGGAAATGAAAAAAGGATCAAACTTACTTTAAATTTTGTAATACAGTGTGTGGTAAGTGTTCCAATAAGTTGTTAGTAATCTACAATGGAAATCCTCACAAAAGAATTAAACAGAGTAGTTTGGAGATATTTCTTTTGTCTGTGTCTATATGGTTTATCTTAAACCTATAAAATATTCTTTATAATGAAACTTCCTAGAACTAATGTGGCTAGCAATCACCCGTGTCATGAAATGTTGCTGCTAAAACTGGCAACAGAATCCAATAGACCTGATTTTTTTGGTTTACTTCAATTTTTGTGCTCCTAAATTGCATTTTTAAGGGTAAAATATTGTCTGGAAATTTTTATTAGTTTCGACCTTATAAATTACTTAAGTAAAGTTTGGGGCATTAATTAATTTGAAACACTCAAAGGTATTAGAAAGCTAAAAAATCTTCAAGGTACCGCATAAAAAATTTTTTTGTTTGCAGAAAAAAAACAAGATAGTTTGCAATATTTGTTAGGAAAGCATAAAATATGAGAGTAATGAAAGTACTGGTAATAAAGGATCTTGAATGGCAACAAAACTTTAAACCTCTATGTAGTTAATGAACTATATGTAGGCCCACTTAATTTTGATAGATGTTTTGTATGGATATATTTTTAAATAACTTGGAACTACGATTGCCGTTCATCCCCATACGCGCGGAACAAGCGTAGGCCTACTCCTATTAATAAACCTACAACAATCATTGCATACATGAGACTGTAATAAACTTGACATACTGTACAAGTTAATAGAAGGAGCTCACCTCAATATTGCACTTATTATATTCGAAATTTGTTACTCTTTTCATAGAACTATGAATCTAGTTTTATATAAATCTGGAGGAGTGGAAGCTAATTTGACGCATGGTATCAATCGGAAAGCCAGCAAATGTTAATGAGTATTTGCCTACCGCTCATCAACAGAGCGGGCGATAAGCGGGATGTGGTGCAATATTTGCTCATCCAACAGCTTTGTAGCTGCTCTTCGCATATATGCTAGTACTATTGTTTGGCGAGCTTCAAAACTACCAAGTAAATTTATTTTGAAAAACTAGTTATAGTTATTGTATAAATAGGCTATCAAATTAATAAAATTGTTGGACTTTATAATATATTTCACACTAGTCCGGAAAGTGACCACTATCGAGCCCCTAAATGGCTTTCCGGGCGAGTTGTGAACGATACTTTTCATCGCGATGCAATGAATAAAAAAAATGGAAGTTTTAAAGGAGAATTATTCGTAATATTTTCTTCAGAAGACAAAGCAAACAAAGACAGATTTCAAAATTTAATTTGTTTTGAAGTCACCTGATTGAGAATCGGAACTAGAGTTGTTGCTGCACAGGAAAAGTTTGTTGATGTATGGTAACGAATTGTTTTCCTTGGACCGAAAGTAATGTTTATGTGAGGGAAAAAATGCTGACAGGGACTAGTTTTTATCTTTTTGGAAAGTGACGACTTTAGAAGGCCTCAGGTGTACGGAAAGTAGCTTCTTTTGAATACAGAGTGATGATAAATAATTTTCAGTTTTCATCACTGTAATGTGCTGTTTTTTAATGCAGCAAAGAGTAACGAAATAGTCCGTTACCTAGAACGGACAAATTAAACCGGTGATTTTAAGTAGCAGCACTTTTCCGTTGCGTACAAGTAACAATGAAATGTTCGTCAACATTCGTTCTCTGGACGGTTACTTTTTTCTCTTATGTTTACTAATAACTTTTTAGTCCCACAATCGAAGTTGTCTTTTTTGCCGAGAAGGGAATAGACATTTTCATAACAAGACAAAAACTATTTTATACTAACACCAATATAATTATTAGATATTTGTGTTTATTAATGTTTTCTTAAATGGAGGGATGAAATACTCCTACGTTTCAAATGAATTTGTTAAAAAAATGTGTTATTTTTTCATCAAGATAAATAGTGAGTTCATTACTTGCCTTTTTAAGAGTAAAATGTCAGGCTCAATTGGTTTTTTCGCAGTCGGCTACGCCTTGTCCCAAAATAGGTCACTTTCAAGACTAGTTATGAAATATACCATTCAATTTTAATCATTTATTGAATAACTTTCAATCATTAAACGTTTTTATCAATAAAACTGATAAGGATTGCACAATTGGCATTGTTTATAGTGCATTTATTTGTGAATTTGTATAGTAGGAAAATAATTTTTTAAGGATTTGACCATAGGGATTTAAATAGAACACGTGTAAATAAATACAAGAATGTCCGACGTTTGGAGAATATCTTCAACACAAAGGTTGGAACATCAAATAGCGCAGTGGCAGCCGGCTGAAAAGTGATTCTTAGCTCTCTTCTCTGTTATTCTTTGATAAAAGCATGTTTCGTTGGGATCGAAATTCATAATATAGTGCAAAAGTCTTTGTTTTCCTATTATATCTGTTTTTATCTAAACTCCCGTTTTCAACTAGGTTAATATTTTATTCTTTATTTAGTACGGTTACTTATTAATGAACTTAATGATACTGTTTGATTTAAAATAAAACAGCTCTTAAGACATATAATGTGATGTTTACAACAGTAATCTAGGTATTACATGAAACTATGTAACATTTTATTACAAGTTTAAATACATTTAATTACAGTTATATAATATTCACCTAGTATCTCATCACGAAGTACCATAGTAATTCTCAGAATAGACAACGGTATACAAAAACCCTGTACATATGAGTAGTGTCAAATTGTTGGTGCTGGCTCAGTTCAAGGTCACCTGAGGGATGACGTCATCGAGGTCAATGACCTCACCGATGACGTCATCGATGACGTCATCGATTGCGTCATCGATGACGTCATCACCAATGACGTCATTTCTATGATGTCACACCCATGACGTCACAGAAATGACGTGCTGATGACGTCATCACCCCTTACGTCATCAAAATGACGTCACCGACGCCACTGAGGTCAAGGTCACGCCGAAACTTAAAATTTTTTGGCACTTTTGCCGTTTCTCGCACTACGCTCCGAGTTTCAGTCAGAGTCCCCGTGACCTTGACCACTTGGAGCGAATTTTCGACGAGAAACGGCAAAAGTGCCAAGTTAAACTCGAGTTTCTGACATGACCCTGCCTAAATGGGCAATCGGTTATCCCTCAGGTGACCTTGAACCAGCACAACACCAACAATTTGATATTACTGTGACCTTGAAAACCTAACAACGGAGCGCCGACACCGATGCGCACCCCACGACAGCCACCGAGTTACTGACTGTCAGGCTCTGTGTATGCTAGGTATATCGGCTTGAGAGACTAAGACTCTAAACTGTCAGGAATGGGAGTAACTAACTGAATTTTGCAAGGAAAAGTCATTTCATCCAATATTTTAAACAAATCCTCATCAGTAAAACTGACATTAGTCTGTTTTGTATAAAACTTAGGGTGTCCGCGCAACAGTTTGCGCCACTTAGCTAAAGTCGAAACTCTCTTAACTTTGAGTGGTGGACAGTGAGCAACTAATAAAGCCTTAACACGGCTAAGTTTCTTACCTAAAGTGTCCCGCGACATGGCTTCCCCTCACAAAAGTCCGCACAATACTGAGAGACTGCTCGTAGCGCATGAGTCAAGGGAAAAGAGGTGGGGGAAACAACAGGAGTGGGGGAAGGTCACAGTGGTGGGGGAAGGTGAGGTAGTACGCTGGAGTATCGCATCACTTCACCATGAGCTGTCCTACAGTCAACACACTGTTCTCTTGGCCCGAGTTGGCACTAGAAGAAACATTTCTGTACAGCTTAGGCTGTGAGAGCCGAGGAAGCAAAGTCAAAGTGGAAATTGTGTTAAACTCCAAGATGAAGAGTCTCCTAAATAAACTAATTGTATCCTTGCAATCTCCTATAACTTTAGAGAAATACCACTTTATTAAGCGACACCTTATACTTTGGCAAAACGAAGCGGAAATGGAAAAGATTACAGTAAAATTAATTTAACTTAAAACTTGGACTGGACACTCATGGCGATACCACGTGGCGTGAAAACGCCACCCTAAACATTACAAGTTAGGTTATTGAGCACCTCTGGTACGATAACCGATGTGCTAGAGTTAAAGTGTGATGACCTTGAGTCAAAACACTGAAATACTACAAGTCGATATCGTCCCAGAGTTAAAGTGTAGTGACCTACATTCAGAACTTGTAAAATTACTTACATATAGAGAGCTAGAGAACAGCGAGACGCACCGCATGGAAGCCGGAGACATACTGGCGAAGCGGTGTTGTGCAGCCTAGGGACCCAGTTGTGGTGGGGGTATAGCCAACACTTAGAGTACAAGTGTTGTGGGTGACCTTGACCCACATAACTTACCTGACCCCCCCCCCCCCCGACAAAAAGTGCGAACCCCCCCCCCCCCCCGACAAAAAGTGCGAACCCCCCCCCCCCGACAAAAAGTGCGAACCCCCCCCCCCCCCCTCCCCCACCCCTGATATCCTGGGCGTGGCAGCCCCGGTGGGGATATAAGGGGGTCCGGCCAGAGCCGGCTCGCAGTCCGCTCCCGCGCGTTGAACGTGAACGACCGGGACGGACCGCCATATTCATCACTAAACATTGAATGGCGCCTTCAGTGTTTAGCGAAGTCTACTCTAACTTTAAGACTTGTATTAGTTGTAAGATATTGCGCTTGCGTTTGGGTATTGCGAATTGTTTTATATGAGAGTGTTTTACTTGTACCTTATGTCTCCTGTGTGTCTTTTATCCTTTGTGTCTTGTTTGTTATATGTGTTTAACATGTATGTGCTTGTTCCAGCATTGACTACGTTGAGCTCAATTGTGTGTTGTAAGTGTGTTATATTTTTCTAAAGTGTATACGCTTGTTTTAGCAATCCCCCCTTGAGCTTTTGCAATGCTCAAAGTAAATTGTAAAGACAGGGAACGGGAGTAGGCCCCCGTGTAAAGTTACTTTTGTATAATTGTTAGGCTCCTCTCATGCATGCTTTAATGCGGCTGAGAAATAGGAGCGTCCGTTTGTACGCCTATATGGGGGTAATAAGCCGATGGCCTCTGCACTCGGACCGAGGACGTAAGCCACTAGGGTGTCCTCAGTTAGTTTCCCTTCTGGAAACTCAAAATTATGTAAATGAAACTTTATTAGCTATTTGTGTTTTTTTTGTCCCCAAGGCCCCCGAACATTCGTGGTTCGCCATGGATGTACGGGGGCCGAAATTTTTTAATGTCCGTGTGGCCTTGACCCACATAGGACTTGTAAAAATTTACTGCATTGCTAAATTAAAAATATTAAAGATAGGGTTACGGGAGTAGGCCCCGTGTAAAGCCACTTTTTTTTTATAATTGTTAGGCTCCTCTCATGCATGCTTCAATGCGGCTGAGAAATAGGAGGTGGTCCGTTTGTACGCTTATACGGGGGTAATGAGCCGATGGCCTCTGCACTCGGACCGAGGACGTAAGCCACTAGGGCGTCCTCAGTTTCTTTCAAAATTATGTAAATGACATTTCGTTAGCTATTGGAAAAGTTATTAGTTGGAAATGCAGTAAATGTTTACAAGTCTCGCGTGGCGAAGGGTACACGACATTGGATGTTGCCTTGTTGTCATAGTTGGGTCTCTTCGGAGGCTACAGCGATGACAACCCAAGTGCCCCACACCCCCATAGGGGGGTGTGGGGCTTAATTTTTTTTAAAGTTTTTTTCGTGACCTTGACCTAAATATAAAAGTTTTCAAAATCTTTAACAGTCAGATCTTACTAACACAGTTTATATATATATATAGAGGTCTTTTAAAAGTTAACAGTTAGGTATTAGTAACGCACAAGTTTGGAAATTGTTTATAGTTGGGTCTCTTGGGAGGCTTCAGCGATGGCAACATAAATGTCCCAAGTGGGGTTTATTTTTTGAAAAAGTGCGAGCCCCCCCCCCCCCCCGACAAAAAGTGCGAGCCCCCCCCCCCCCCGACAAAAAGTGCGAGCCCCCCCCCCCCCCACCCCCGATATTCTGGGCGTGGCAGCCCCGGTGGGGATATAAGGCGGCCCGGCTGCATGCACTTCTCATTCCCGTCCAAGCTCCCGTACGGACAGGTTCTCTCTTGTTCTTGAGATCATTTTTAATAACTTCACTTTCTTATTCTCATCTATTCTTTTCATTAAGTCCATTCATTACAATGGGTAAAATGGGCCTTAAACTGAAAAACTACCCGCCAGCTTCAACCTCAACCGACACGACTCAACCTCCATCATCCTCCACCTCGATCATGGAATATCTGATGACTGCAAACATCTTGAGCTGCCTGACGATGCCACAACCGCCGCCGCCGCCACCACAGCCCGCCTCAATGCCCAGCCTGTCGCCATTACCGCCGACAGTGGAAGAGGCCGGTGCACCTCCACCATCGTCAGGAAAACTCAGCGGTCGAGTCCCGGTAGCCTCTCCAGCACTCTCGCTGCTATCGGACTCAGGATCGGAGTCTGCAGTCTTCGAAGAGACGTCCAGGTCGAGGATAACCCCCTACAGCAGAACCCGAAAAATCCTATCCTATACCAAATCACAATGTCCCTCACCCATATCCCCCATGCCATCCACACCAACCAAAGCACCCCGTAAATCCATCTTTTCCCCTGAACTTCCCTCCATAGACCTAACACGCTCTCCTACCCCACCCAAAATTGTTTGCTCCATTCCTTTTGACCAATCTTTGCCTCTTCCACCCCCTTCCACCCCTATTTCTTCTAGCCAGCCTAATTCGGAGAAGCTCCAAAACACTAAGAGTCCAACACAAAAGAAACGTAATCGTGTTAAATGCCCTGCTGGCAAGCGTGATAAATGCGATTATGTTTGGTTTAGCAGAGAGGCTGTGGTTCTTTGTTGTCCGAGTTTTGCTCTTCCAGAAAAAGATCGTTGCCAACGACACTTGAATAAGAAAATCAAAATTCCGACACCAAAGCCCTATAGCCTTAATATTATGCCTGAAAAGTCCAAGTTCAAAC